>KE157418.1:33253-63287 GCA_000411055.1 Leavenworthia alabamica
CTAGCGAATTTTAAAACATGGCATAGAACTATGAAACATAATATAATTACCAAAAATTTTGCCATCACCAATCTCTCCTGTTCTTGCTCCATCAATTATAGTGTTGATTACAGATTCCACCTACACCAAAAAAAACAATGATTCAACTCAAACCTTTTTACTTTTTATAAATCACATTTGACATACTTGGTCTTTTGTAACAACAATTTCCATTTTAACTTTAGCTATAAACTTGTCTTCAGAGAACTCAGAGCCTGTAAAATAAGTCAACTCATGAAACAAACACATTTTGAAGAATCATAGAACCACTATGTTCTTTTACTTACCACCATCTCTCTCTGTTGAACCTCCTTGTGCACCAAATCCTTTAACATCAGAAACCGTAACACCTCTAATCCCCATTTTTAATAAAGCCTTCATTTTTAACAACTCATATTCTTATTTTTATGTTTAAGCAAGTACCAAACATTTTTAGTACAATCTTACCGATGAAACATGTTGAATTCTCCATGGCCTATATATATACACTTATAAATCAGTTTATTACTTATAAAAATTCAACATTGATGACACTAAAGCTTACCTAATAATGGCTTCCACTTTGTAAAATTTTGAATCTGGAACATAATCTACAATAAGACAACAAAATGATATGAACATAACTCAACTCAATTGATCAAAAGGGTTTAACTTTTAAGTATCATTTTTGACTTACCAGAAGAGATTTGGGCTTTAACAACAGGGAAAATACGAGTTGATTTTGTGATTAAATCGAGAGAAGAAGGTCTGAATTTAGATGAAGAAATCGAAATGAAATCAGATAAAGAAATGTTTTTTCGATTAGAATTTATATGAAATTGAGTTAGAGAAATGGGTTTCGTAATTGATATTGCCATGAGTGTAGTTTTGCAGAAGAACTGATTTCGACCATTGAAAGCGGAAGTAATATATATAGAAGAAAAGAGTAACATCGAAGTTGACGACGAATCGGTTTAGCTTAAACCGGTTTAGCATTATAAATTAATTTCGGTTTATACCGGTTTAAATTAAATCCTTTTCTTCCTCGAGCATATACCTAATCTCTTTGCCAAATTCAATTTCTCCAGCGAAGTGAACAAAAATGGAAAAGGAAGAATTTGTTTATAGAATCAGTACGAATCAAGAATGGGAAGAGTTTCAAAAGAATGGTTCTTCATTTGGTGGTGAACTCGATAACTCAACTCGTTGTTTTCATCTCAGCAAACTTAATCAGGTCTCTATTAAAGATCTCAACTTTATCATCTGGGTATTTAGAAAAAAAAAACGATTTATAATCTCAATTTGCTTATGTAGGTACAATCAACATTGAAGAACTTTTTCTTAAATGTTAAAGATGATCTTTACCTTCTTCAAATTGACCCTAAAAAGGTTTTGTTATTAGTTAATAACTCTTTACCTTATAATATGTTCATTAGTTTGATGTTGCTTTTGTTTTTTGTTTGAAGCTTGGAGATGGATTGATTTATGAAGCTGTTGATGAATTTAATAGCTTTCCTCATTTCTATGGTCCAGACAAAACCTTTGTTCCACTTCCTTTAGACTCTGTTGTTAAAGCTGACAAGTTAATATTCATCAATGGCAATTTCACTTGCAGCTTCTTCACTTGATTGATTTAATGTTTATGTTGTTTACTTTTAAAAAACTTTCTTCTTACAATGTTGAAATTATTACAATGAAAGATTAAGATCTATACCATTATCTTCTTGTTGTTGTTGTTTCTTCTCCTTGTCTTGATGAGTCTTGGTGGAATCTGATGGTTTTAAGTTTAAGTTTGTAGTGTGAGAGAAATCTTCAGGACGAAATACAGGAACAACGCTAGAGTCTGATCTCTTGGTCTGATAAGAAGCAGTGTTGCTTGAATCATGAGTTAAGTCATGTCGTTTTTGTTTCTTAGCTTGTTGATAGTTTTTGATAAGATTGAAGAACATATCCACCTTCTTATTCTCCAACTCTTCTTTGGATTCATCGATATCGTTAATTCTAGTGTTGTTCTCTATCTTTTTCTCTTTGTTCATTATCGCCATACGATGGAGAAGAAATCAAGTAAGAAGATGATAGTGTGTACTAGGTGGTGATGGAGCTATTTTTAAAGACTAAAATACCCTTATTATAAGTTTCACACGCGTTCAGAGTGTGGCTTGACCGTTCTGGTTTAATAAGTCATAAATCCTAAACCGAATCTAAAATCTAAAAGTCTATTTAAAAATTTTGATCCGTAAATGAATCGTTTTAGATGTTAAAAAATTAATCTGTGTGTGTTAAATATTTTTTGAGTTTGAATCAGTTTCCAATTCAAATTTCGGTTTATCTGAAATAAACTAAATTATATAAATATTTTTTGGTGTTTTTATTTTTCGCTTTGGATTTTGAGAGATTTCGGTTTTTTGTTTTTTTGGATTTTTTTTGTTTTTTGGGTTTTTTCGGATTAGGTTTCTATTTCGGATAATTTTTTTTTTGCAAAATCGAATCAAAACAAAAAAAATCTGAACCGAAACCAAACCGAATTAAATCTTGTATTCGGTTTTTAGTATGTTCTATTTCGGTTATCTGAAAACCAAAAAACTCGAACCGAAACCAAACTCAAATATGAATTCCCAAACCTAATTCAAATTGTGGACCGGAGGAGTCAGCCATATTGTGGATAAGTTGGTTGTGAGTTGGATGAGTTTGAATGGTCACGAAAGACACCAAAATCTAAACCAAAACCAAAACCAAAATCTAAAAACCGATAGAAAAAATCTAAACCAAATTGATTTCAAATTAGATCATTTTATGGATTATTTATTATTCGATTTCAGTTGGGTTTTGAATTCAGCTAGTTTTCGATAAAAATCTCAAACTAAAATTATTTTGAAATTTAGATAATACTATCGGATTAACATTTTAAATTTCGAGTTTTGAATTTTGCATAGCATAACTCAGTCTCTATACAAACCTAACCTTAAAGCTACAAAGAGAGTAACAGATTCATCCATAAGAATATATACAAAGCAAAGCAACACAGAGTTACATTCATATGAACACAAGAATACAACAAAGGAACAATAGAGTGTAATGTCAAGAATTTACATAAGTATTGTTTCTGGTTACATTACAACAAGAATCCAAAGAGACAAACTCATCTTGTAACTTCTCTTATGTTTTCTTCATTATCTTCACCTTAAACTCACTTATACCTGAAAATTTACAGAGACCATCATCAATCAAAACTAATTGCTTATATAAAGAAAGAGTAAAGAATCTAACCTGAGATCGTATTCATTGTAGAATTGAACAGAGCACATTTGGTTGTTGTTAGCTAAATTAGTTGGTTATGTGAATTGCCTGGATTCAAACTTGCATTGCTTGTGTAGAACCCTGCATATTAGATTGTGTCATTTAACAAGAACACATAACCAAAAAAAACAAAAAAAGACATTTACAACATTTGACCAAAGACAAAAATTACCCCAAAATTAGGACTAAGACAAAAAGAAAAACTCAAATCCGAGATTGAATCGGATCCGAATAATTTCAACTAGAATCTGATCAGAAATTTTAAATAATCTCAATGATTTTAAATTTTTAAATTTGAATATCTAGATATGATTTTGAATATGAATTAAAATCCGAAATATAATTATAAATATAAATAATATTTATATTTATATTAATTATTTTAAACTATAATTATAAACTCAAAATAATTATTTCAAGACTAAACTAATCAAAAGTATCTAAAATATTCTAATTTTTTAATTATATTTATAAAAATTTAACCAAATACTATTTAAATTTAATCAATTTTTTATTTTCTTTAATATTTCGGATATTTGAATCTAATCCAAACCCAATAATCATATAATCTGAACGAATAATAAAATCTCGAATCTAAATCATCTAAATCCGAAAAATCCAAAACACAAATGCTGATACCTATGCCAACCCAAACCAACATAGCAATTCAAGTTTTATCAAAAAAAAAAAACTTACCTTGAAAAATCAAGATGATGAAGAACACAACCGTAACAATCATGGCGAAAATACTACTACAAGGAGACGATGATTTCGTTGCTTTCAATCTTTTAAAAGTTTTCATCCGTTCAATTCGAGCACGTTTTCTCATAGCAAGCTCTGTGATTTCATTCATCAACTTCTGATCATTATCATTCAATAACGGTCCTTTAGGTGGTCTCGGTGGCTTTGAAGAGTTTCTCATCTTCTTAAACTTAACATTATCGAATTTTATATCCGAAAGATCCAAACTTTGACTGCTTCTTTCTCTTCGCATTAATGGGTTTGTAAACTCATCACCAATCTTTTCAGACCCATCAAAACTTAACCTTCCATTATAAACATAATTCAAAACATTCTCTGAGTTCTCTCCTTGAGATGAAACAAGATTAGTTGTAGGAATCTCATGTGTGTTATTGAATCTACCATCTTCAATGTCTTCTACATCATAATCTTCTTCTCTTGAATCCATACCCTTTAAATTCAAGAATGACAAAAAAAGGAAGAATTTTGAATTCAGTTTTGGGAAAAGGAAAGAGAGAGTGACTAACCCAAAATTAGGGTTTATATTTGGTAGAAAATTTTGATTTATTTGAAATTGGAAAAGGTTTTGAAAGATTTTGTTCAGCAATTAGTTATTTTTATTGTTTTCCAATATTTTTAGTTTTTTTTTTTATAATTAGGAACTAGTTAAAACAGATAGAAGAAAGAAAAATAATAATAATTAGGAAATCAAAAGAAAAATACCAGAAGTAAATAACTAAAAATGGATAATGCTTATTTTAATTTTCTAACCTTAGTGTGTTATCTTCTAGGAATCACTTCAAAATTTGTTTGCAATTTATACATTTTCTTATTTCTACTTACAATTATAAATGATATAAAAAAAAACTTAATAAATATGGTTTTATCATTTGGCTCAACATCCAAAGTTTGAATCTACTAATTATAATATATTAGTTTTTAACTAATACAATTTGATATAAATTTATTCAAGTGATTGAAAAATTTAAAATATTATTATAAAATATATTATAATTTTAGTTTAAAATAAAAATATTTTTAAATTTTATAAAAAAAAAATGTATATAGATTAATGAAGGGGTATTGAGATTTTGTCATTCAACACCAAAGCCAATAAATATAAATATTGTAAAATAAGAAACACAACTTNCTTACTGGACTGGTTTGAGAGAGAAACTTGTAAAGGCCACCAGAAATGGCTATCATCCATCATCTCCTTCTTCCTCCTCCGATGACTATTGTCTTCTCCAACTCACAGTTAATCCTACGAAATCAACAACTCAGACGGCATGTTCGTTGCCGTATCTCTGATTCCTCAGAGGTAATGATTCCAATTTATGAATATTCAGCTTACGACTACCTCCATATGCTAAAAATGAATCCATCGGGTGAGAATTTCAACAGGTTAAATCAGATGAAGTAGCTCCGAAGTCGATTTACAAACCAGGAAAACTCGACGATTTCTTTATGCAATCGTTTCGTAAGAAATTGATAGAGGTAAGAGTTGTAAAATTGAATATTAGGGTTTATAATGGTGTTTAGGTTAAAGTATGTGTAACAGGAAGTCGGGTCGGATTCAGAAAAACCCGGTTACATTGGGCTAATTGAATTGGTAAAGCTTCTGTTGTTAAAAGGTCGAACTAGGTCAGAGACCATTGATGGTGCTGTTAGAATACTGAAATCATTGTTTCCTCCATTAATTTTAGAGCTTTATAAGCTTCTCATAGCACCTATAGCACAAGGAAAAGTAGCTGCATTGATGGTTGGTGAGTTGAATCTTTCTTCAATCTCTTGTATTGTCAATATAGATCAAGAAGAAGCTTTAGTTTTTTCTTATGTGTCAACCATTGAAGCCAGAGTTACTGTATTAACTTGTCAATGGCTCATGGGAACTTGCAAAGTAAATATGATTGATCTTGCTAATGGAGAATCTTGGAGTAGCGGGGTAATTACTTAATCAATCATTCATACTCACTTTTGAATTTGGTTTCAGTATGATTTGTTCTTTATTCTAAGGTTTTTGTGGAGAAATGTAAGTATTTAGAAGAAAGCAAATGTGTTGGAGTATGCATCAATACATGTAAACTACCAACTCAGGTTATAATACTTGTGTAATCCAACTTAGTCGCGATACAACGTTTTCATGGCTTTTTAAGTAAATGTTGAATTTGAATCTTGTTTTTTCAGAGATTCTTTAAAGAGTATATGGGAGTTCCTTTGTTGATGGAACCAAACTTCAAAGATTATAGTTGTCAGGTTCATCTTGCTTTTTCTTTATTTAGCTATATTCAGATCAACTCTAAACTATTTAGGATCTTATCTGCCACTTGAAAAAGAAGAAGATAAGACACATTGATCAAAAGTAGGCTTGATCATAAATCCGCCAACCGAAATCCAAACCTAAACCCAATCTGAAGAATCAGATTCTAATAGGTTTTGGTTTATTCTCAAAATCGGGATTGGTTTCTATTTAAAATTAATTTCAGATCTGAATATGAGAAATAATTTTGGATAATTGAGTTAACCGAAAACTAAAAACTATTTTTTCTTAAACCGATTAATTTTACCCTAAACCGACTAAATATTCTTCTTCAGTTCTAAGTTTTGGATTATTCGGTTAATTCAGTCTTTTTTGGTTTATGGATAATCTGGGGGTTTTTCGTTTTTCGTTTTGTGATTACAAATATTTTTACAAAACCGATGTGAATCCGAAATGAATACCATTCAGATCGATTTTTATTCTATATAACCACATTTTAAATCCAAATAAACCGATCCTAATCCAAAACTGAATCTGAACGCCCAACCCTAATGAAAATAATGCCAAAATAAGCACGAAAATATCAGGCTTTAGCTAAATATATAAGTACTTTAATTGATTTTTAATAAAAATTAATATGTAGAGTTTTTAGAATGTTATTAGTATTATCACTGTCCAGTTAATAACCAATGTTGTGGGATTTATAACAATCGGTAACAGTTTAAATTTGGAGTTGCTCCACCGGAAGATGATGCCAATGTTAATGAACCTTGTCTTGAGTTATGCTCAGTTGCCAGCCGCCGGAAGTTAAATTCCGGTGAGTGTCCGATGGCCTAAATTTTAGTTATTTTTATGTACATTTACTGATGTATAAATGTCCAACTTAGTAGATTTGATTGTATTGATTAGTAAAGGAAACATATAAACAAACTTATTTAATCATTCATACAATCTAAAATCTTCTAGAGGTTCACATGTTTGTTGATATGTACTCTTCTCCTCTCAAATCTCAATCTTTAAATTATAACTAAACAACATATCATAACTACTAATTATGTTTTTGGATTTTTATTTCTTTGTTGGTTTACAAGTTAAACAAGTTTTACCTACTTTCCATAAGCAATATGGAAACGGATGTTACAAATTTTAATAAATAAAGGTTAAAAATACAATAACAAAATGGCTATAGTTGAAGTAGACTATGTACATGTGAAAATTTCTTCAAAAATAAATTTTTATTTCTTGTAGTGAAAATTTGTATACATTAAGTGTTTAATAATTTATTCTGGATTGTATTTATTAAAATAACTTTGTGAAGTTAGTTAGCTAACCCAATACAGATAGAGACGTGTGCTTGAATTTTTTTTCACTTTCATTTTCACGTATAGATAATTTTACTTCTCAGCCGTTGGATCAAAAACCTTCAAATGAAATCAAACCATCTCTCAACTTTACTTACCAAACAAACCCATCCAAAATTTCTACATCATGATGGAACCGTTTAACAAACTCAATACAAACCAAACCAACACCATTACATCTACGTACGTGTTTCTTTATATATAATTTACATGCACATATACATTACTTTTATGTTATGAGAATGGGCAACGTGGCTGGTTCCGGCAAGCTAGATGCGGCGTCGATGACTAACGGAAAAGTTGTATTATCCGATGGAAGAGTACAAAACTTAGAAGAAGAGACAACGGTGGCTGAGATTATGTTAGATAATCCACAACATGTGGTTGTTGAGTTTGATCCGTCATCTATATCATTTAACGATCGTCACCGGAGAAACAACAATGCAAACATGGTTAAGACAAAGTTGTCTCCATTACCTGCCGACAAAACACTCGAACCTGGGAAAATCTATTTAGTGCTTCCCGCCAAAAGAAGCGGTTTAAGCGACACCAAAACATCGTCATCATCGGCGGTGCTGACGTCAGAGGAGATGAAGAAAATGATAGTTAGTGCGACGGCGATGGTAAGGTCATCGTTTAGTTACTATGAAGGGATTCTTCCTTGGTTTACAACTAAAAGTTATAAGAAGAATAATCCGGCCACCACTGATGCGGTGGTTGCTACTACTTCGGTTGGGATATTGGAGGTGGAGATGGAGGAAGAAGGGAGGCCGGAGTTTTTAAGCCGGAAATTATCGGGAAGAGGTTGGACACCAAGCTTGGATCCCATCAAAGAGAAGAAAGCTAACAAGAAAATACATCAACGGTTCTTGTTTTAAAATACGGCGTCGTGTTTGTATGTTTTTCTTTTACGTGCGTGTGTGTTGTCTGTACGCCTGTCACGAGAAACTCACGTGCATCCCAACCCAATGCTTGTGGACTTGTATTGTATTGTATACGTTAGCAAAGCCCAATGCTTATATCTTCGAGTCAATTCGTTGGGTAAAGTTTAAACGTCACCAAATATATTGATACGTTACAATAATAATAATATCGTATGTTATATATATAATAATAAAATAATAATATCGTATGTTACATAGTAATAAAATAATAATATCGTATGTTATAATAATAATAACATATTTGCTTTGTCCACGAGTTTTTATATACATTTACGTTATATAAAATACAAGATGATTTTGGATTAACTTTTAATATTGTTAATGTGTTTTTGTAAACGAATAGATAAAATATATTTTTTGTCCATGTCTTCAATGTATTTTCATAAATAAATCATTTTGTGTTCTACATTTATAATTTAAGAATTTCATAAATAAATTTTATGGACGTTTATAACTTTACATTAATAGACTTGGATTCATTATTTACAATTTAGATTTTAATTTTTAGTATATTTTTTTGGATAATAATAACACTATTTTCTTTTTAATGTATCTTAAGGTTTTTTTTCAAATAAATTTTTACTAAAATGGTTAATTTCGTAAATTTTGCTTTATTATCTTAGAGTCATCTTTTAACTCCTTTGTGAGTTGTTTTTTTGTTTAGAAAAGTTTTATTAAAAAAATAACTAAAGAAATATAGGAGATGTTGCATGATTTCTTCTTGTTAAATAAAATATTAAAACATGTGTATATTTATATTTATATTTATTTTTATATACTTTGCATAAAGCAATGAATATGAACAGAGAGCAAAGTATCGGTAAAAGAAAATTGAAGAGTATCAGTAAAAGGTTAATTCTTGCATGTTAAAATGTCCAGCAAAAAACTATTTTTTCTTATAATTAATTTGATGAAATAGTAAAAACAAAAAAAAAATTACGTATAAAAATACAGAAGTATAGAAAATTTGTGGAGTTACTATTGGTTAGACTTACTCTAGATTTTGTATTTATAAATAATAAAAAAAATACTTGAATTTTTTAAAATATCTAAAATTTAACAATATATATTTAAAATAACAAAAAACAAAATAATTGGAAAACAAAAAAAAAAACTAAAATAATAATGTAGATCTCAACTATAAGAATAAATGCACTACTCTAAAGAGGTAATTAAAATAATATTATCATAAACATATGAAATTTGGATAAGAGAATCTTTAGGGCTTCGAAACAAATTGTTGCCTTTATGGACACCAACACGTATTATATACTATCTATTTTGGTTAACTAATAACTTAGATAGCAAGTTGCCATTAGATGAGATCTTATTGGGAGGGTGTTATATAATAATAGTATTTCAATACTTTATATTATATTTTATTTAATTAAAATTATACAATATAAAGGTTAATGGTCAAATCCATAGGCAAGTAGCTGTGTTACAATATGAATCGATCGAATTTAGTTGCAACTAATGGACCACTAACAAGATTGCATTCGCATTTCTGTAAACTTTAGTATTATATATATATATATATATAAATATAAAAATAATGTACTCTTTAATATATAATTAACCTTCAACTGTTTGTTTTATATGTTTAACTAGTATATTCACTAGATTATAACTCACTTACTGTGTAGAAAAATATATTTGATATATATTTTTATTTATATATATNAATAATATATTTTTTTATGATATAACTATAGATCTAAAAATATAGTTTAATAAGACACAATGATTATATTTTACAAATTTTTACGAAGACGAAATTATAATTTTTAAAATACCACATGTGATAATATATTTTAGTTGGAATAAATAAATTTATAAATAAATATATACAAATAATATAACATTATAATTAATATAAACTACTAAAATAATAAGATCAATTTTCAATTAACAGTACTTAAATAATAAATATTAGATATTTTTAGATAAGCAAATTAAAATAAAATTTGGTTTGTAATATTTGTATTGAATTTAGGAAATTATTCACCTAAACGAAATGATATAAAACTTTAATTAATGTTGCTGGAATAATATATTTATTATTTTATCATTACCAATAATAAAACACAACATGTGTTTGCCCACTTGAAACATTAATGACTTGCTCTCTTGTAACTTGGCACTTTGTATCCTCAACATTTAAAATTTGATGATAATTTCTTAAATGATTTTAAAAACCCAACATTATATATGTATTATGTCATAATTTTTTTATTATTTTCTTACATATGGATCTTCGATGCTTACCTATATATTATCACCACTAACTACTAACCTTAGCTGTAGATCCATGACATAAATTTATTACGTAAAAGTTTTATTTATATATATTTTATAACTAGTTTTTATGAAATCTAAATAGTTTAGAGGCTTATCATCTAAACCCAATTTTTAAAACATTGGAAGCATGTGTATCAAATCAGAACCAAACTTGAATCTCCAACACTATTGAAAACATAGGATCATAAGATACCCAAATATATAAAATACAATAAAATACATAAATAAAAGAAGAAAGAGAGGTTAAAAGCTGGAGAAATGAGCTGTGAAGACATGTTTGTTTAGAAAGAAACCAAACTAAACTCTTTGATACATTCTGAACTTGTCATCTTATACTTCAATTATGTCATTATTTGCTGGCACTTTCACAGATTCAAGCACAATTTAAATATATGTATTTTAAAGTTTTTGCATATTTTTAAGACCAAATTTATATTCTTCATTAATACATTATAAAATCTTTCAATTCGTTATTGCACTAAGATAACAAGGATACCAATAGAAATATTATCCAAAATCTATACATTAAAAATACAAAATAACATATTTTGTGACACAAAATATAAATTCTAAAACAACTTACTCCATCTGTTTTCGAAAGATTATCAGATTATCATTTTAACTTTTAATTTTTGTTTTTAAAATAGTGTTATTTTGCATTAGAAATATAAATTTTAATATAAATTTTTTAATTTAATTTTAACTAAGAGCTAAAACTATTTAAATTTTATTTATTATTAATTAAATAGTAACATATTAAATAAAAGCAAATTAATATAATTATATGTGTTCTTAATTTATGTAAATAATATCATAATGACATTAAAAAAAAGTATATATTAAAAAGAGAGTACTTCATTATAGAAAGACATACATAATATTTTATTATTCCAAGGATAAGGCCAATAAATAAACATAAATATAGCATGATTTTGCGAACACCACAATTATATATCATTCGTGTTTAATTTTTACATATAAATTATATTCCAAAAAGAATCGTTAACATGGAAAGGGAATCGAATAATGAACATAGAATATACTATGTTTTTAATGACCAATAATTAAATGGTTAGCTCATAAGTTTGTACTTTTCCAACATTGTGGCATAATTAATAAATCATAATTATGATAATAATAGTTTCATTTATTTTAGAACTACTAGGTCAAACTATTCTTGAAGTGACACGATTGTAATTGCTTTATTTATTTTAACTATATACTAGTATCGAATTGTATAAAGTTATTTTTGGTTTAAAGAGGATTATAAAATTATAAGAACAAGTCAATATTGATAGAATAATTTTCCTTTAATTATTCACTAAAATTTTGCATTTGTTTGGTAGAGTTTTAATATACAAACTATTTTATGCATTTTATTTAAAAAAAATTATGCGAATGTAACGTTGAAGTTATATACAAAGTCATATTCTTGACGTTAACGCAACTATTACTTCCTTTTTCTTAATTATTTAATATTTTTTCATGCCACGAAAGTATTGTGTGATTAAATGGTATTATTATATGACAAAAAATGAGGTATTGAACAAGCTAACGAAATGAGTAAATTGAATTCATCTGCCAGTGATTTTAAAAAAATAACCAATCGATAAAATATTTTAATTTATTTTATTTTTGCAAAATTTATTAAAAAATTGAAAAATTTATTGCGTCTAACCTCGAGCGGTATAATTGTTGCGTGCATGCAGCAACAGCAAAAAGCAAACTCGTTAGTTGGAGAACATTTACTTTTGTACCTTTGTTTATTTATTGTTTTTTATATTTTATATACATAAATATATATATATATATAGATAAAGGTTCACTATTTTTTTTTGTTATTTACATATATTTTTTATTTTGAAAATTTTAATATACTTAATACTACTACATAACATAATTTGGTATCTTGATTCCATATTTTCTCTAGCTAAGTAAACATTAAATTAATCAAAAATCTAAACAGTTTTAATTTAGCTAATAATTTTAAAAAATTAGCAGGAATCTTGTGGCTTACGACATATTTATTGGTTAGTGTATAAATAATTCACTGTTTCAATATTTCAACTCTATATATTTAACATTAATAAATAAAAAATAAAATGTATATATAAGGATCATAATGATGATATGGAAATGGTTAAGCATTAAGCAATAGTGTAGTTATTGTAGCCAGTCTTCAAAGAATTATATAGAAGTAGGGGTAAAAACGTCATTTAACATTCATGATCTATTACACAACTCACTCGCTTCCATATTTAAGACACTTGAAGTCTTCACATGATGTTCAAAATCTCTCTCTCTTCTCTCGTGTTTCTTCATCTCTATTTATAATTATATAATCGAGAAGAAGAACAAGTTACGACAATGGCGGTTTACGGCGACAAGAAACATTGGTGGCTTCGAAACAAGAAGGTACATTGAGAACTTGTTCATGTCCAAAAATATATTATATATTATATGATAAAAAAATAAAATAGAAATTTTGAAATAAAATTACAGATAAAAGAAGCGAGGAATTTGATAGAGAGTAAAGATCTCAACGATGTTAAATTAGGTTTGAGTCTTGTAGAAGCTATACTCTCTATATCTCCACGTTACGAAATAGCTTTGGAACTTAAAGCTAGATCACTTTTATTACTATGTCGATTTAAAGACATAGCTAATATGCTTCATCATTATATTCCTAGTCTTAAATTATCCGATGAAGAAGAAGGAGAAGACTCCGGCGAGCTTTCTTTGACGACTCATTCATCTGTTAAACTTCTAAATACTCATCAAGATTCATCATCATCGTTCTTGAAATGCTTCTCTGTATTAGATTTGAAGAAGAAAGTTAACTATAATGAACAAAGTCAACGATGGAGATATTTAGTTTTAGGTCAAGCTTGTTATCATTTAGGTTTAATGGAAGATGCTATGGTTCTTCTTCAAACTTATAAACGGTTAGCTACTGATGCTTTCCGACGTCAGAGTATTTGCTTATCTGATGATAACTTCATCTTCTTCTCTTCCGACGACGGCGACGGTAACTCTTCTGAAACTATATCTCAGTTGCTATCTCATATCAAGCTTCTTTTACGACGACGCACCGCCGCACTCGCTGCTCTTAACGCCGGACTCTTCTCAGAATCAATACGTCATTTCTCAAAAATCTTAGACAGCCGCCGTGGTGCTCCTAAAGGATTCATCGCTGAATGCTTTATGCACCGTGCCTCAGCTTATAGATCCGCCGGGAGAATCGCTGAATCTATCGCCGACTGTAATAAAACCTTAGCCTTAGATCCGTCATGTCTTCAAGCCCTAGAAACACGAGCCACATTGCTTGAATCCGTTCGTTGTTTCCCAGATTCATTACATGATTTAGAACATCTCAAACTCCTTTACAACTCTATCTTACGTAACCGGAAACTTCCCGGTCCGGTTTGGAAACAACACAATGTCCGGTACAGAGAAATCCCAGGTAAATTATGTGTCTTAACCTCTAAAATTCAGCAATTGAAGAACAAAATCGTAACCGGAGATATCGGAAACGTTGATTACTATGGTTTAATGGGGATTAAGCGTGATTGTACAAGATCAGAGCTGGATCGAGCTTACTTATTACTTAATTTAAAGCATAAACCGGAGAGATCAATGTCATTTATTGACCGGTTTGAGCAAACCGAGGACAAGGAAGAACTAGACTCGGTTAAGGATCGAGCTAGAATGTCTACTTTATTACTATATAGATTGATCCAGAAAGGTTACTCCGTCGTCACAACTAACATCGGAACCGCCACAACGCCGATTAAATCCAACAGTACGAAGATGGTGAAAGGAGTGTTTTGTAGAGATTTAACAGTGGTTGGGAATTTGATTGCACGGACCGGGTTTAATCAACCAATTCCGGTTAAATACGAAGCGCTTAGTTGCTGAATCAATACAGAGTATTTGCTTAACCGGCNGCCCAAGAATTTTTTTGGACATTTCTCTTTTGTTTCTTTCTTCTTTATTCTTCAATACAAAACCCAACAAAAGTGATCCGTAATTTTATGAACCTTTTTTGTGGATTTTTGAATAGTAATTTTTATTTCTTTTTTCGTCTAATTTGATTTTTTTATTATTCATTCTGCTCCAAAAATTTAAAATTATACTTTTATAAAGATTAATTTTATAGTTTTTATATTATTGATAAATTTTAACAAGATATAATCATTCAAAATTATATTTATCTGATAACTATTAGTTCATAGTTATTGAAATAAATTTTAGTGTAAAAATATTATTAATCATAGTTTCTTAATTTTATATAAAAATTCTTAACATCTATTTCTTATAAATGGAAAAGTATTATCCAACTGAATTTAGAAAATATATCATAAAGAATTTATAAAAAATAAAAATGGTCAAATATGTTTGCATTTATTAAAAGAAATATATATTTTTGGCATCATATTAAAAGATTGAGTAAAATGTTCATATTTGTGACCTCATTTGAAAAAAAGATTCCACCAAGTATAAATATAAAAACATAATATTTATATCAAATAATAATCATTCAGAAGTTATGTATTGCTAATATTTGAAAAGCATGTATCATTTTTTTCAAGTAAAAAAATTACTGTCTAAAGAAACTATAAATAAATATGGTTTATATATGTATTATGTATACATATATATATGATATTTATTGATATTATTTAACGAATTATGTAGATCTAATGTAGTCTTTTTTGTTACAAGTGGAATTATTTATGAAGTTAAATATATATATATATATTTTTTTTTTTGACGAAGCAATGCAACTTATAAAATATAGTTGAGCAATGAGACTGGTGAAGAAGTTGTAGATATCACACAACATGTTTAAGTTGTCGTGTCGTGGACTAGTTTGCATTTCCTTATTTTTTATACAAAATTAATTGAGAAAATGAAAGTTGTAGTTTGATAATTTGTTATATAAGCCATCACTCAAAAACTAATTATCAAATATACTAAAATAGTAAAATGTGTGATGACCAAGTTATTAAACAGTATAAGAAAACTAAAATTTCAGTAGACCAGTCTATTAATTTTTTATATATTTTTATTTATCAAATGACAATTATGACATCATATACATATACAAAATATAGTTACTAAATTTTGATATTATTTTATAAATAAAGCTACGTTTTAAAATCTTAATATTAAATCATATGTATTTGATCTTTAAGGATAATATTAAACAAATATAAATTTCGGGTAAACAAATACGAATTCTGAATAAATAGGTATAATTTCGGATAAATATGTATGATTTCAAGTAAATAAAAATAAATTTTAAATAAATAGATATAATTTTAGATAACAAATATAAAATTTGGATAAACGGATGTAATTTGAATAAATATATATAGTTTTAGATTAAAAAAAATATTGTTTTAGATATTTGAATATATGTATATCCAAACTAAATTTATATCTAATTTTCTAAATATATATAAATTTCAGATTTTACAATTAAACCAATCGGAATCTAATAAAATCCAAACTAGAGCAAACATGATATTTAAAAATTATTTAAATGAATACAAATATTCTATATCTGATATACATTCAAAATCAGATTTAAATCTCACCCAAATACTCCCTAAATATTATAAAATTAAAAGTTATTTCTTTTTGCTAGGCGACAGATTATTATCAAACAAAAAATGAGAAGAAAATGTCAAAAAATAATTATAAAAAAAAAAAGACATTGAGAGAAGTCTCATCAAATGCACGCAAAATAAAGAAACTAGTAAAGGACAAAACTTTATTCTCTTGGACATGACATTTCGAAACGTAAAATCAATATATAATTTATTATTGTTGCCCATAAATGTTGGTTCCTTTTTCACTTTTCACACACTGTTAAAAACATTTTCACTTTTCAAAACAGTAAATTAACATAAATCTAGATCCATATGGTAGTAGTAACTTTCATATAATAAGTTCGATTTTTTTTTTTAAACGGATATCTAAATCCAAATCTGGGTTTAACCAACACAACCCTCCTCTACATCATATTGTCTTTTTAGTTTTTTTATTTCGCTTTTTTTCTGTGTCGATTTTGCACTTATGATTCAGGTTCCAGCGACAACTAGAATATGGTTTTAGACATCTCTAGTTGATAAATATTTATATTAGTATCAGTGTTTATTTCAAATTAACAATTAACACAATAAGTAATAAAATCGCAATAAAAAGGGTAAATAAATGTTCATCTACTACCGAATTATGAACACTGGTTTACATAATTACTTTAGGTTATATACATCACGTCAACATAACATAATCTCTCGGGTCATAAACTGAGGAAGCTTCTTTATCTTCTGCTCGTTTTTTCTTTTCCTATAAAATTAATGATCAAGCAACAACAATGTGTTAGTGTCTTAATCATAATCCAATAGCTTGTAAAAGAAGATAAAAAAAACTTACCAAATCTTGACCGAAAAATCGATCCTTTCGCTTTCAGTTTCTTACTCTGTCCAGTTTTTAAACCACTACTCTCACCGGGGATAAAACCGGAGACTCTGTTCACTTTTTCATGGTACACAGCCGGAGGTGCTAGCCTTAAACGAGGTAAGCTCTCTATTTGAATCAATCTCTTATCTTTCTCAAGGTTGCTTAGTATTTCAAACTGTAACATTAAACCCTTTTTAGTTTTAGTTTTTGATTTTGAAGTGAGGTGTTTCAGTTTTTTTATTCTTATTCTTACCCGTGATATTTGCTGGCTATGAGAATGATGATCATTCTCATGTGAATAAGGCGTAACACGTTGTGAAGATGAAGAAGACCCAGTGTTTGATGAAACTCTACTTATCAATCCGTAATCTAGGTAGTATGATTTACCTTTAGAAGAACTTTGTGTCGTCTTACAAACCGGACAACCTGATGATGATGGTGATGATGATGAAGATGTCTCAGTCTCTGATGGTTCACATTGAAAATGTGTTGCGTGGCCACAGTTGAATACACGTACACGAAGAGTCGAAAATGTCTTGGTGAGAGGACAATTGCATATACAACAAAGTAAACTTCTGGGTGCATACCCATGAGAAGCACCTTTCTTGAGTAAGCTCATTGTGTAGAATGTATCATCTTCGATTAAAGACTTTGCAGTATCCTGTCGCGTGTGCCAGAAAAAAGTTTTAATAATATTCGAAGAGCAACGGACGATGCACATGATTAGAGAGATGTAAGCAAGTAACATACCAGTATTCTCCTTTCAAAGCCATATGTTCCAAGCATTCCTAATATAGTAAGTTTAAAATCACCAAATTCTTGTGAACCGTTGTCGGAGAGGAGTTTCGACATTATTGTTGGAAGACGTACATATCCTATCATTCCTTCAACAATCTCTTTGATAAATTGAGATATGATCTTCCTAAGGATGTGTGTACACGCCATATCAGAGCTTGGAATGCTCCAGTTAATGGTATTGTCTACTTCACTGACATGTATTTCCAATGATTTAACAACTACCGAACCTTTCTTTATTTCATCGATGTTCCTCGGTTCCCGATATGAATCCATCAAAGGTTTACAGAAGCTGTATGAAGCATGAAAAGGACAAATTATGATATGTGTACTATTGGCATGATGTGAATTTGATTTTCTAGGCTTACGTGTCAAGAAAGCGAAACCAAAGAATCTCTGATTCCTCAGGATTAAGACGAGGAGTGTTGCGTTGACATAATCCTATACAGGCTTGTAGAACACCTTGTATGTCATGTACCTGAAGGATCATAAACATTGTGAAAGAGAGAAAGAGAGAGAGAGAGCACAGATACTTATTGTGAGTATATATGTATGAACCTCTTTCAACTCTAGAGAACTAGTGAATTGTTCCAAGCTGGCTCTTTCGTTAGCACTCAATTTCAATTCTGATATTAAGCATTCCACTGCGTTTTCAAGCTCAATAAATTTTTTATTGAGTCCAGAGAGTGTAAGTGACAAAGCACTTGCTGCATCACCAACTCTCTCCAAGAGAAACGCTGCTGCATCTACAATTCCATATTCCTGGCAGAGACGTAAGCAGTGTTCTACCCTGTAGCTGTCAAAGGTTTCCAGAAATCTCAAGACTGACTTCGGTTCGTACTTGCACAATAACTGTCAGAAAAATACACAGAATCAACAGCATTGAAACGATTCCACGATGTCAAACGATTCTGAAAAAGAAGCATTTAAAAGCAAACCGAGCAATTACAGTCACAAAACCAAAGATAATGTTTCCAGAGGCAGACTTCAAAGAACTTATCTATTAAACAGCTACCATTCAACAAATTTTCATAAGTAATTTACCTCCAAGTAAAGCTCAATCATGTCATCAGTCACATTTACTTGATTATCGTGGATGAATTTGGGAAAGCCATCTAGTCCTTTCAAATATATCTCAGCCTCTTTAGGCATATGCCTACTAATGTTTTCACCTAAAGTATCCACAGCTTCATGTTTTCTAAGACGAGAAAAATCTAGACTCCCAGACAAGTGAACCTCAATGACAGTCTTGAGATAAAGGAATAAACTTCTTGGATGAGCATGGAGCTGTTCTTGAATGTGTTTAATGCTGTCTTTCAGATTATCAATGATAAGATAGAATGTTCCCTCTCTGAAAACGCCAGAAATTCAATATTGTTATAGTCCACTAGACATTATCAATAGAAGGAGAATAAAAAACCCCTAAAGTTACCTGTTTAGTTCAAGGAGGTCGGGAATCCTAGAAATTACTGCAGATTGAAAGGCAGTGAAATCATCTCCAGTCAACTGTAACAGCATGTTGTTCACATAGCAAAACGAATGTATGGGTTCATCTGCCTCTTTCATGTAGCTATCTAAAGCAGCAACATATCGTCCACCGATAGTATGAATATATCCACAAACCTGGAAATTGAAAACCATTAACAGAGATCAAGGAGAACATCGCAAAGTAAACATTGCAAGCACGCTATAGAGGAATGAGGAATATTTATCAAGAGGATGGATACCTGATAAAAATGTGCTTTCTCACAAAGCTGCAATACATAAGTTACATCCCAATCAGTCTCCGGTACAGCTTTCAAAAGGTTTAGTAATTGGTTCTCTCTCATCTTAGAAGACACGCTATAAGTCGGAAGGATATGATCTGATGTTAGGTAGTCTAAAATCTGTGTCAATACGCTCTTGGGAATACTAACTCTACCATGTGCTGCATAATACGCAACAAACTCAAATAGATGACTTGTATCATCCTTAGAAGGCCAATTTTTATCTGATTTTGAATCATTTGGATCGCCAGATTCATCAGCCTGGCTTAAGCCCCCATCAAGAACATGAACTAGAGCATCTATCAGATTCTGGATAAGTATATCGTTACTTCTATCTTTTGTCAGACTTCCATCAGTCCTGGACTCTAAACTTACTTCACCGGACTCCAGCAGATGACTCTGATGATTCACCGTTTCATTTTCTACAAATGCATATCTTAGGACATCTAAAGTGGCTTCAGTATCCATCTCTAGCAGATGGTACAGGTTCAAGTAAATCCATCGAGATACTACACATGTACTAGAATCATGAGCATTTGATTTCTCCAGTAGAAACTGAATCAGCTCCGTCCTAAGGGATGGCAAGCGTGTAGGATTTAGAGTTCCATGTCCTGCAGATAAAAATCAAAATAAGATCGTGAAAGGAAAATGCCTCTATACTTTTATATATGTTATCATTGCGCATCATACTCTCAATTGCAGATCATAATAGGTAGTGAAAAATAATAGAATCCTACCTGGTGGAAATGCCAGACCAAGAAAGCAGTACTTTAGATAAACAAGCATCCGATACCTGAAAAAGAAACAGAATTAAAGAAAACTTGTTACCCACTTATGTCTATACCTTTGTTTAGACAACAAATTATACTGCGCCATACAGCAAACCAAATCTTCGATAGACAACAATAATATTGAAATTAGCTGAATGCATATGTGTGTGTTTATGATTGATTTCATGTTACATGGAAATGAATGGGTCCTTTTGAATTCTAGTACATAACTGAAACAAGAGCGCAGGGGGATCTCAAGTTTAGTTTTGCACATAAAGATTTATAAAGCCAGAACAACGTGTAACAACTTAACATAACATACCCAATGGCTGAACCCCGTTTTCTCTCACTGTTCCTTAAGACAGTCAAGAGTTCCTCCAGAGGTGACCTGAAATCATCCAACCCTTTGTTGAAGAGATAGAGCAAGGCCCCATAAAGGCCATGCTCCCGGCAAATTCTTACAACCTAAATGCCAGTGAGGAAATTATCAAAATTCATCCATAATACTAATCAGCACATCAATTTCTCAAAGAAAATGCCAAAATGGGCGACATGAAATTGTCTACAAAGTATGACCTGATTGAAATCTAAGGAAGAAATATCCATGTGAAGAACACACTGCTCAATTCTTTGTAGCCATCCTTTCCTACTGTAATGTTCTACCAGTGCTTGCATAATCTGAGATGGAACATAAAATCTTTAAAAAAACAGCACTCTTGAGAAAATATGGTATTATTGCGCAAAAGATACCTCTGGAGGAAGAGAACCAAGCATATCCCTTAAAATATAAGGCTCCAAAAGCTCCAAAAAGGTATCTAGACAAACCAAAAATAGTTTCCGTAATAAATAAGGAGAAATTATATCTCATTAAACAGAAGGGAGTTACTAGTCATCAAGCGATTTAGACCAAGATCAAAATGTGCATAAAAAAAGCAGCAGATTCCAAAGCATGTGCACACCTCACCTGATAACCTTCAGGTATCAAAATACTACAAATAGCATTACAGTCTATCCATCTGAAAGTATTATGCTGTTTGATTTAGCAAACTATACAATTACTTTAACGTTTGTAGAAGAGCTAAACCAAAAGTAATGGAGACATAAATGCAAACACGCAGCACAAGACGTATGGGTATGTACTACGAAAATCAGGAGACGTAAAAGAACACACTAACCCAAAGGAGATTCATCATAAGATATTCCAAGATCGATAGACCCTTTCTAAGGATTTTAAGGAAGAGAAACAGAACTAGAAAACCTAAAGGGAACTAGTCACGACTAACATAGTACACATCTTTGAGGCATTTAAATAGTTGGAATGATACTGAACCCTGTTCCTTAATAAAATATAGCCACAAAAAGGAAGCAGATGGATACACAATAGATGTAAAATATATACCTCTTTGTTGTACAGCCACAAATCTGGAAAATATCTCATCAAAGAGTAAATCCATCCTGTTAATATGAACACAAAATTCAACGGCAACACCACCAACACGATTGTATTGTTCTTCTATCAATAGATTGACATTACTGGTTTCACTGCTTGGCTCATGAGTTACTCCATTTTTTTCAATCTGACTGGAAAATGCAATTGAGATATAAAAAAATACTTCATCTACGTAGGAAAGTAGCAACTCTGCTAAACTGGGTGCTATTGCTTCTCTTATGGCGTCCACGGTTTTAGGGAGGTCGACAACACCATGAGCTTGACCATTAAAAAGTGATATTGCCATGTTAAAAGCACCCATCCAGTCACCTCCTCTCCTTAACACATCAACCCGCTCCTTCCATGGCAAAAGTCTGGAGATAACAAGATGTGCAGTCCCAAGAATATATACTGAAGCCCCTCTGACACCCACAGAGTTGTGATATGCCTTCTCAGGATTTCCAAAGACATTTGTAAAGTACGTATGATAGGAAACCAGGTCATTCCCTGAAGAACCATCCACAGAAAAGGTTGTCTGGTGAATTACTACACCATCTCTTGTGAACAGATACAAATGGCCCGTCACGGTTGGGATCACTAGTAACTGAATATGTAGAGAAAATCAGAGAACTCATGAATATGCATTTGCTTAGAAATATATTTATATTGGTATACTCACCTGGTCATCCAGCCAAACCACACCAATAGCTGGACTGTCGAGTGACCATTTGGCATATTCCTTAAGGTCTGATTTTACCAACTTAGCAACCTGAACTCTACGATCCCAGGCAATGACAAGAAAAGAAACCCTATCTTCTGCCTCCTTGGAAGAATTTTCTGCAAAATTTTACTTAAGTAAGGTTAAGCAAATCAGTAGTCAGTACAAGTGAAGTACACAGTTGTAGAAGGAGAAAGAATTACCCATTGAGCATTTCCAGGCAGTGTATGGCATGGAACCCTCCCTAACCCCTTCTGGCCTAGGCAGTTGTGCATACACCTCCAAATTTGGAATGAGCTTTACCTGAAGAAAACAGAAGAGAATCATTTTTTAGAAGCGTAACAAGTAAACTGAATATGAACAAATATCTGGAATATTTACCACTAGTCCAGTTTGATAGGTGACAAATATGACAACACCTTCTTCCACCGAAGTTGAATCCTCATTAAAGAGCTTCCAACTCGAATCAACCCCAACAACACCTCCCATCATGCTAGTTATACTGCTGGATGGAATAGCAGAGTTACCCCCCTTAGAAGAGACCAAGGAACTTCCAAAAATTTCATCAGGCAAAGGTGATGCAGCGAGGACCGTTCCATTTTTTTGTCCATCAAGAAGACACTGATGCCATCAAAATAAGGTGTACAAAACCCATTACTTACAGTTAGTTAGTAGGGGTGGACAAGAAACCATTAGAAATCAGACATAAAATCACTACGGAATATGACACTACATAATATAAAATTTACCTGCGTTTTTACTGAGTACATGTTCAACAGCAGAGTCCAAGAAAAAGTGTGTTTGAAGACAACACCCTTTGTATCACTTGTAATAACTTTAAACTGGCGAGAACCCTGAGAATCCCGGCCTAGAAAAAAGGCATATACTACTGGTGCAGTATGTTCGGTGATCACTTTTGCTACCGACCCTCTCTGCACGTCCCAAACTGTAACATGTCCATCACCATAACCTGCTAGCAGGAGGCTTCCGAGCTGATTGAAGCAAAGTGAAGTAACCGGGGAGTGGGACCTCTCTCCTTGTAAACCAAGCCAAATCATCTAAAATTTTATAAACATAAATAAATAATAATTTGAGCATATATCTACCGCAGGTTTCCTGTACAAGTAACCTAGAAAACATAAGTAATGATGTAAGAGACAACCTTTGATTCCATTTGATCTGCAGTATCAGAAGAATATTTACTTGGTATAATGACGATGATCCCCTTGGACGTACCCACTGCAACAAAATTAAAGTGAAGAGCCAAAACCAGAGGAGAACCATGGTCTCGCTTAAATGCCTGTGACGAAATGGTTGGGCTGATGATATTGTCAGTAGCAACATCAAAGTAACCTAAATTCGTGGAACCGATCTTAGCACCCTCAAGTCTCATTGGCTGAGCAGCAGCCCCTTCCTCCATATGCAAACCAGTATATGCTTGTTTCTTCTCAAACTCTTCAGCCAAGGTAAGCTGCTTCCTAAAAGAGAGCGATTTTAATTTCTCTCTTTTACTCATCCTTTCTTTTTCCAACTCACCTATCCTCTCTTCTACAAGCTCTGAAATGCCAGATATTGAGCTTCCGTCATCAGGAATAAAAGCATCGCTTGCCACTTCTTTAGAGTCCGGTATAATTATATCACACTCAACATCTCCAACACTTGAGTCCTCATCATTGCTTACCTTAACATCATTGCCATCAGAATCATTCAAATGATGAGACTCTGAAGACTCCACCGTAGAAGAGACTAACATTGTGTCAATTTCGACGTCATCCTTTGTAGCGTTCACCTCTTCTTCTGCAGTGACTAAGTCAGGCTTAGAGTTAGCCTCATAATCATCAATAAAATCACTAGTTTTGAGTTCCATTACTTTAGCTTCTTGACTAACAACGAACGCAACTCCATTATCCTCGTCCTCTAGCTGACCGAAAGAAGGAGAATCATCTACAGAATCGCCATTTGAAGAAGCAGGTAATACATGATCATCTTCATCTTGATTTGAAATTGATTCTCCAGCGCCTAAAACATGTTGAAGCAACTCGCTACTCGTACAGCTAGCTCTCCTTGACTTGATGATAGCAGCGTGTGGTGTAGGAACCAATCTAGAAGCAGCTACAGCCGCCGCAAGCGCCGCACCGGGTTTCACATTTGACCGCACTCCTGAGAAAGGTAACTGCCTCAAAGAAGAAGACGTCGATGCCAAATTTCGCCGCGTCGGAGGTATTTCCGATTCAGGTCTCACGGCAGTTTTTGTAAGTGCTTCTGATAAGCGATGATTCGGATCATTTAGTTTACGCCGGAAAAGTGAAGGCGGTGAAGACGGAGGAGAAGACGATGTAGATGAAGAACTGGAGGCGTTGAGAATTTCATCGATTGTACGGTGAGGAACGGAGGAAGAATTCAAATCGGATTCAGAGTCTGAGTCCGAAACTAAGAAAGAATCGAGATCGAGTTCCATGTGTGACTTGTTAATAACAGTGAACTTCAGGTCCTTCTCGTAGCCGTTTGGTTCATTCAACTCTCTAACTGACTCCACTCCCAACCTTCTCCGCCGGTGCTAAGCCGTCGACGACGACGTTCATATTGTTCACCTCAATCAGACAAAAGGAAAGCTTCTGGATGACCTAGATAATGGGCTTTTGATTTAAGGCCCATTTTAGATGTTGTTGACCAGATGTTTGACTAATTAAATATAAAAGGCAACGTGAATGGTTGTTAGGTAACGACTACCCCTGGTCCATCACACACCCAATGATTTCTCTGTCCTTGTATGTGGTTCCATGCACGTGATAGCACAAGACTTCATTATTTTTATTTTTTTAATAAATGGGAAATAAGAAGAGCTTGAAATCTGTCAGTTTCGAATTTCGACTAAAAATAGTTGAAACTCGATTATCAATTTGTTAATATGTCATACCACAAAGAGATATTCTATATTTATGTATTTGTAACTCGATTACCAATTTTGTCAATTACTTAATTGTAGAAAATATAAGTTTGAAAAAAATATTAACGAAATTAAAAGAATTATAGTTATGCATTGCTGAGTTGCTAACACATATAGATTTTTTTCTTTTACTTTTCTTTGGAGCAATAGTAAAAAAACAAATGAATAAATCAGGAAAAAAAACAAATGAATAAACTCTGTTTCTTCAATTAAACAGAAAAGGAAACAAGTTTTCTGAATGATAATTATATAATAATGTGATTAATATTTTTCTAAAATAAAAAAATATTCTAAAATAAAATAATATTTAAAATAAATAAACAAATATTATTACGATTTATAATAAATATCGTTAAAATTTTGTACATATGTTAGAAAATATTAAATTTTATTTTTACCGTTTATTAATATATTTTATAAAAATTTATTGGTCACTAGATTAAATAGTAAAAATATAACTATAAATATTAACAAATCTTTACACTAAAATTAAACTGAAATTTAATAAAAAAAATAAAAATGATAATGTAAAACAATATTTAATTTAAATGAAAAATAATAATAAAATAAGATTTAATTCAAATCGGATGAAATAATAACATGAAAAAAGTTTTTATATTTTTTAAAATATTATTCTAATTAATTTTTTTATTTTAAATTACGTGTTATTTTAGATTTTAGATTTTGACTAATGTGTAGTTAAAGCGTTTACTTATATTTTACTATTTTGATGCATTAACTAATAAATAAATTATATTATAATATAAAAATAAAATATAAAATTAAATGAATTGTTTTTTGAATTTAAGTGGTTAAAAATGACACTTGAATTAAATGAGAAAAAGTAATGAAAAGAAGTGGAGAGAGTAAATGAAGAGGAAGAGTAATCGCTGTCATGGTCGCAGTTAAAGAGGAAGGGTCAGAGTCTGAAGTCTCACTTAAGCATCAACCTTCCAAATTTATTGATCTTTCTTCTTCCCAAGATCCACCCACCACTCTCTTCTCTCTTCTTCTTCATCTGCACAAGAATCTAAACCAAATCTCATGGGTAAGAAAAAGACCAGTTCTTCCTGGCTCACCGCCGTCAAACGAGCCTTCCGATCTCCGACCAAAAAAGAACATAACAACACTAATGAAGTCAACGAAGATGAAGACAAGGTTCGTCTTATTATTTACTTCAATCTTTATAAATACTCTGTTTTCTGGGTTTAGCTCACATGCTCTGTTTCTTCAGAAGAAACATAAGATCCGGTGGTTCAAGTCTCCGGCGAAACCAACGGTTACAATCAACACAACAACTTCATCCTCTGTACCAGAACAGAGAAACACATCATCAGAAACTCATCATCATAAAAACAGAGAAGATAAAGCAGCTATTATAATTCAAACATGTTTCAGAGGATATCTATCAAGAAGAGCATTAAGAGCATTAAAAGGACTTGTTAAGTTACAAGCATTAGTAAGAGGTCATAATGTAAGGAAACAAGCAAAGATGACATTAAGATGTATGCAAGCTTTAGTTAGAGTTCAATCTCGTGTACTTGATCAACGTAAACGCTTATCTCATGATGGTTGTCGCAAATCTGCATTCAGTGATACTCACAGTGTTCTTGAATCTCGATATCTTATGGTCAGACACCATTGTTCAGTTGCTCTGTTTCAGTTATGTTGATTTAATTTTTTTTTTTTTTTGGTCAAATTGATTTAATTTAAGATGTTGTTTTTTTGTTGTTGTTGGGTATATATAGTCAAGAGAAGGAAGTAGTATTGCTGATGATTGGGATGAGAGACCACATACGATTGAGCAAGTGAAAGCTATGTTACAACAAAGACGAGACATGGCTTTGAGACCACACAGTATTCAACAGGTAAAACTAAATTCATGACCAAAACCTAACTGTAACTGTGGTCTTGCCTATATCTCGGTTTATTTTTTTTAGTTTGATTTGGCTTTGGTTTTGTTTGATTTTAATGGATTAATCCGCATTTTGTATATAACTGTTCAGTTTTTAACCTTAATCGGTTTTGCCTATATTTTATTATTATTTTTTAGTTTGATTTGGTTTTGATTTTGTTTATTTTAATAGCGTATTCCGTATTTTGTATCGTAACCGTTCAGTTTTTAACTGTACTCGTGGTTTTGTCTATATCTCGGTTTAATTTTTTTTAGTTTGATTTGGTTTTGGTTTTGTTTATTTTAATGGTATAATCAGTATTGTGTATTGTAACCGTTCAGTTTTTAACTGTAATCGTGGTCATGCCTATATATCGGTTTAATTTGATTTTGTTTGATTTTAATGAAAGATTCGGAGAGGAAGAACTAGTCAATCTATGGGTGACAAGGAAGAAGAAGAAGAAGAGAGACTAAAATGGTTAGACCGATGGATAGCTTCGAAACCGTGGGATAAGAGAGTTTCAACAGATCAAAGAGTGAGTCCAAGTCATAACCAAAGGCTAAGTTCACCATCAAGAACAAGCCATCATTACCAACCATTACATATAGCTACACCATCTCCATCTAATTCTAGACCGATACAAATCCGATCGGCTAGTCCGCGGATTCAAAAAGATGACTATGCATCAAACACACCTAGCTTGAGATCTAACTATAGTTTCACAACAAGAAGTGGTTATAGTGTTTGTACAAATGCTACATTGCCTAATTACATGGCGATTACGGAATCTGCAAAGGCTAGAATCCGGTCTCAAAGCGCACCGAAACAAAGGGCTTTAACACCTGAGAAAGACCGGTCCGGGTCAGCTAAAAAACGGCTTTTGTTTCCGGTTCATCCGCAAAAGGATGGTCAGAGTTTGAGGAGTCCAAGTTTCAAAAGTATAGGAGGAGGTTCACAACAATCAAATTACTCTTCTTGTTGTACTGAGTCTCTTGTTGGTGGTCTTGGAGAGATCTCACCTGCTTCTACTACTGACTATAAACAATGGTTTAGATGATTAGAAATCAACGGCCATGATTTTTCTTCATCTTTTAAAGGCTTTTTGAGTTTGTGTGTTGATGAGCTTTGAGATTGGTTTGTAAAATGTGTGGATTTTTAGCTTATTGGGAAATGTAATCTTGACTCGTTTGTATAAATAAATAAATAAATAAATAAATAAATAAATAAATAAATAAATACTATTTGTGATATAGTCATTTGAATGTTGTAATAATATTTTATAAAAAGTTATAAATAAATATACTTTTTTAATGCAAATGTAAAGTTATAATAAAACAATAAAAAAGCTGTACGAGCAAAGAACATGACACATGTGACATGATTCCAACATTATTAGCCTTGTCTTCGACGTTACACAAAAGGAACTATATTATATATCCAATGCCTTTAAGATATATAAACACCACCTAAATCTATCATTTTAAGTTACCTAATTAGTATTCGGTTCCGGATCCGGATCTGAATCCGAGGAGTGTATTCGAATTTGTTTTTTTAGAAGCTCTGTCTCATGTGTTTATATGGCCTGATATGACTTAGGCCCATAATAAGGTTTTAAAAAATAATTAAAAATTTAAAACCATTGCTTTAAGCCCTAAACACAAAATTTCTATCATAACGCATGTATATATATGTTCATCTTTGTTTTTTTTTTCTATAAAATTTAATAATAATTTAGTGTCACATGATTTAAGAGATTTTAATTCATGTACATTAACTATACGTCTAAAATCTTACGTATTATCAACCCTAAATTGTAACATAGTTTTCTTTTATATATTATAATTATTTAGTGATTAATAAATGTCAAATAAGTTTTATTATAATTAATGATAACGAGAGAGTATATGAGAATATACATAGTATAGTTTAATTTATAAACATTTGACGCAACAACCTTGTTGGAATTGAGAGTTTTTATGTCTCTAGTTAGCTAGTAAAAAATGGTCGTTTGCTAATATATGAGACTCATTTTACAATCTCAAAAACATTGAATGATTGATCAAAAATAAACATTATATATTAAAATATTTTAGACAATATATAAACATCAACTTAGGTCGTAAGGTAACAATTGACTCTTAAAATAATAATATTTTAAAAAATCAAATATTAGAGGGAAAGATCGTCATCGTAAGCTAAGAACATATTGGAGACAAATTTATTCGTTTCTTCATACCATAATCTTGAAATGTGTCTACGATCCTTAAATATAGAACAACACCGTCAGGCCCGGTCCAATAGGAGTGTCAAAGGGACCACCG
>KE157418.1:90915-103882 GCA_000411055.1 Leavenworthia alabamica
GGTCGTCCACGGGCCTAGAGGGGACATTGGTGTGCTCACGGACGGTGGCGGTCGGGGTATTACACTCATTTTGCTGCTCCTCAACAACATAACACCATGATTTTATTGGAAATCTGGTCAATAATTATTATTTCATTTTATAAAGCGAATAAGGTCGTATAAATGTATATTTTAAAAACAAAAAAAATATATATAACTAAGTAGCTAGGTCAGTAGGGTTGGGTGTTTGCTTCAGACGAGAGAAAAGAACATGTTTTCACCCCAACGAAGCAAACCCACTCATCACGTATACAGTAAAACCTATGTATTCTAAACTGGTTTATCACTTTAAATTTTATAGCAAAAATAAAATTTTGGTTGAATATTTTTTTGTTTAGAATTAAAAAATTATTGACAGCAATAACAACAACTAATAATGAATTCTTTTATGCAAATAATATATATATACTATATTATAAAAATATGTGAAAAAATATATTTGATATATATTTTTAACTATATAAATAAAATATATATGAAATAGAATTATATGTAATAATTTTAAATCAGTGAAGCAATAATAATTAAAATATGTATGTATATATTTTTTTGATATTTTTTGTTAGTTTTTTATATTGTTTATTTTATATAATATATTAATAATTGTATTTTTTGTTTATANNATAGTATGAATTTATCAATAACTATATGTTTGTAGATATGATTGTATTTTGTAGATTTTTAGGATGAAGTTATAATTTTGACAATAAATAAAATTATAAATAAATATACAAAAATAATGTAATAATATAATTAATATATATTAGAATTTTGGTACAACTTTTTTTAATAGGGTCATTTTTACTTAGTACTGCTTAAATAATAAGTAGTAGATATATTCAAATCAGTGATTAACAATCCTAACTGTTCAATAAGTTATAAAATTTATAAAGATCAAAATGATGTATATTGCGTTTATAAACGATACTCAGTATTTTCTTTTATTCAACATAACAATTATTTTGGTAGAATAAAAAAAATTCCAGATAATTTTTAACAATATTAAAACCATACATTTGTATATTATCTTCTACATAAACATATATAATTATTAATATATGATACCAATGAAACCATAATTTATATAGAATTTTCTTAAAAAAAATTATTTTATTATCTTATCAAATTTTGTTAACTTTTACATTTCTCTCTCGAACCAGAGTACTTTATTATTTTATTAATTTATGAGGTTTTAATGTGTTTATTTGTCTGAGAGACTATGAGTTTCTTACCAATGCACATGTTCTAAGTAGATAAATATAATGGCCAGATCATTTATAGACTTTAATAATCACATAAAAGAGGAAAGTGTGAGAAATAGTTGTTAGCAAATCACATGGGAACATAGATATATAGCTAAACTGTTATATATCTCTATAAAGTGAGTATTTTAATTTCTTATTGTTATATACATCAACTTAATTTTCATCAAAGGTTTATGGTATTTAAAGATCTTTTTTCTTTTGCATAATTCACATACCAAATAAATCGATTTAGAAACCATATAGTTCTTATTAATGATCCATATTGTAAAATACGCTATACGCTATAGAGTAGATGTACGGTGAGGTACCGTATAACATATGGATGTATATATGATCGTTTATTCTATTATGTTCGGTGTCAGCTATTAGTAGATTTAGTTTCTAGTTTCATTTTTATATAATGCTATCGAAAATCTATAATTTATAAGTTTTATTGAAATTATAGAAAACGAAACACGATATGCAATAAAAAAAAATCTACAAAATTAAAAAACTAAACATAGATACTCACATAAGAAATCACATTATATACAATTTTAATTTATAGCGCATACAAATTATGTAATAACTTAATTTCATACTTATGTAATGACATTGAATATTTTCAGTTTTAATAATAAAGTAATTGGCAAAAAAATAAAATAACACAGATATTTTAATATAGGTCCAAGATATACATTCACCATTATATAAAAAACAAAGTAATGTAAGCGTTTGGATGTGTGGTTCAGCTTCTACGTTGGATCATCCAAAAGCTTGTCCAAATCATAAAACACCCAATTGAGGACAAAGATCACTCAAAAGGAAATAACGACATCACCTTTGTGATAAACCAAAAAAACAACACTAAATAAAACAAAACAAAAAGTATCCAAATATAGTTTATAAGCCACAAAGTTATAATCATAAAAACAAATTCTAAGAAAACCAAAACTTCTCCAACGCATAACATTTGTGAAAAGAATAATGTAGTGGACCTCCTTGTTTCCATATTTACCATTAAATTTGTGAATTGAAATATATATATTTGAATAATCTCATATAAGTGGAAGGAGTTTGAAAGACACGCGCGTAGAGAGAGAGTGGGGTTAGAATAGAAGACATGTAAGAAGATTACTTAAGAAAGCAAAGAGATTAAAGATTGTAAAAAAGAAGCTTATAATTGTTAAATAATATGAGAGAAGCAAAACAAGAAACTTTGATACTTTAATTTCTAAACAAGAACAAGAACGAAGAGCCTCAGATACATTTTTGATTGATCAAGTCAGAGGCTGCGAAGAAGAGCCCCAACTCTGTTCTTGACTCCCTCAAAAGCCCAACCTCCTCCTCTACAGTGTCTTCTTCTCACACAGCCGTCGGAGGGGGCGGTGACGCCACCACCGATGAGCAATGCGGACATATGGAGTTGGGGGATTGGGAACAAGTTCCACTTCCCCATGACCATGAACACAGTATTCTCAGGCTCATCATGGGCGATTCCACAGATCCCTCTCTTGAACTCGACACCATTCTCCAAACATCTCCGTCCTTCCAAGATTCTGATTATACATCCCTCGGCTTTGGATTTGGTTTAGACAACTCAACTCCGCCGCAGCATGTTCCTCCACTCCTCATTAACCAAAGCCAAACTCACTTCACACAGAATCTGGCCACTGTGTTCTATGGACCACCACCGGCTAAACGGCTAAACCATGGTCCCATGTGGATAACAGAGCAGCTGGTGAAGGTAGCGGAGGTGATAGAGAGTGGAAGTGACACGTGTCTAGCTCAAGAGATATTGGCGCGGCTCAATCAACAGCTCTCTTCTCCCGTTGGAAAGCCATTTGAAAGAGCAGCTTTTTACTTGAAAGAAGCTCTCAACAATCTCCTTCACAACGTCTCTCAAACCCTAAACCCTTACTCATCACTCATCTTCAAGATTGCTGCTTACAAATCCTTCTCCGAGATCTCTCCCATTCTCCAGTTCGCCAACTTCACCTCCAACCAAGCTCTCTTAGAGTCCTTCCATGGCTTTCATCGCCTTCACATCGTTGACTTTGACATCGGCTACGGTGGCCAATGGGCTTCTCTCATGCAGGAGCTCGTTCTCCGTGACAACTCATCTCCTCTCTCTTTAAAAATCACAGTCTTCACTTCTCCGACGAACCACGACCAGCTTGAAGTTGGCTTCACTCAGGACAATCTCAAACACTTCGCCTCCGAGATCAACATCTCCCTCGATATTCAAGTTCTTAGTTTAGACCTTCTTAGATCAATCTCATGGCCTAATTCATCGGAGAAAGAAGCCGTCGGTGTTAATATCTCCGCCGCGTCTTTCTCTCACCTCCCATTAATCCTCCGTTTTATAAAGCATCTCTCTCCGAAGATCATGGTCTGCTCCGACAAAGGATGCGAGAGGAAGGATCTTCCCTTCCCGCAACAACTCGCCCACTCGCTACATTCACACACCGCTCTCCTTGAATCTCTAGATGCCGTTAACGCCAACCTCGACGCAATGCAGAAGATTGAGAAGTTTCTAATACAACCGGAGATAGAGAAGCTGGTCATGGATCGTAGCCGTCTGATCGAGAGGCCTATGATGACGTGGCAATCTATGTTCGTACAGATGGGGTTCTCTCCGGTGACGCATAGTAACTTTACGGAGTCTCAAGCGGAATGTTTGGTTCAACGGACGCCAGTGAGAGGCTTTCACGTGGAGAAGAAACATAACTCTCTTCTTCTCTGTTGGCAAAGAACAGAACTCGTCGGGGTTTCTGCCTGGAGATGTAGCTCCTAACTCCGATGGGATAATTTATTATTATAATTTTCTTTTATTTAAATTATTATCTATTGTTTACTTTTAACTTATATATAGATATTAAATAATGTGAATTATTATTTGACTGATTATTAAATCCAATCTTATTTTTTTAATTAAAAATGAATGGGTGATGATTTTGATTACATGATCTCTCACATGGCTCTTGTAATATTTATTTATTTTATTCCGACCAAACAAGGTTTTGCTTTTTCCTTTTAAAAATGGTCCATACTAATGCGGCCATCGCTTTACACATTAATTGCATGGTCACGCGCGCTCGGCTCCACTAAGACGTCGTCATCGTCACGAAATCCTGCGCACAAAAAAATTACATGAACCATCCATTCGAACTGGATTCTAAAAAATATTATCTGAACTCAAAATTAAATTAAATTTAAAAAAAATTTGTTTATTAAGTGCTACAATTATAAATTATCCAAACCTATCTATTAAACCTAAAATATAATTATATATACAAATAATTTAATTATTTTAAATTTTTTAGTTATAATTGTGAAATTTAGTTAATTTTTCTAAAAAATATTTTTTATTTAAAACAGATCTTTATCTGAATCCGAAATTGATAAAATTATTTTATTAGATATATTAGATATTAAACTTCTAAATTTAATATACATAATTTTATTCAAATCTGATCCGATTATCCGAATGCTCAGCCCTAAATAAGTAAATAGAAAGTTAGCTAATGTAGACAACGTTTTACAAAATATTTTAATTAGGGCAAAGTAATTGTGATTGAATCTCGTTAAATTATTTTACACTCTGTAAATAAATAATTCAATATTGTAGTTTGCCATAAAGTAATGATTGTCATACAATACAAATAATATTGTATTTTCTGGTTCCATTATATAATATGTTCTAGAATTTTCACTTAATTTGTTGTAACATGTTTTGCACATTTATATACAAATTTTAATTGTATTTGATACTTAACAGCATGATTTAACAGAATTTTAATATCCACAATCAAATACCTTATAGAAATCAAGATGTCAAAAATTACCAATTATACCTAAATTAAAACATTTTTTATGGTGTATAATATCAAAAGTTACAAAATTTGTCAAAGATGTTGTTTGTACAATTAAATAATTAATCATCTATTATCTACATCTCATATTTCTTGTCAAGCATGGAGATTTTAAAAACTGGCATATAATAATATTGAGGAAAAATATTTATTTTTCTTATTATTCACCAAAGAATTATTATTTTAAATTATTATTTTTGGGTTATAAAAAGAATTTGGAAGTCGATATTATTTTATCATAAACCAATAATTGCAAAAAAAGACTGATATATTGGTATTGCAAAGTCAAAATCACACAAACTAACTTCTCCTTGTCTAGAAATATGGTACAAACTTAAACATTTTCTTTTCTAAATTTATTAAAAGGTACATTGCTTACCAAAAAAATCATTTTTTTTTGTTAAGTATAATTTATTTTAAAATTTACAGATAAATTTTGTCTTTTATAAAACAAACCGAATTTAATCAGATTTTGTTCGGATTTTGATATGTTTCACTTCGTTTAACCAAAAATTAAAAAATCTAAATCTGAATCCGAATTAGTAATTAGATTGTGCTCTTTTTTATGCTCACTTAATTTATTCTTAGTACAATTTATTCTTAGTAATTAGATTAATTTATTCTTAGTAATTAGATTAATTTTCTATAGATGCTATTAAAATTTGTTATAAATTTATAATTATTAATATTAACATATTCACAAAATTTTTAAAGAATAACTATAGTTATAATGATTTTATAATAGAAGAATACAATTATTAATTAGATTACTCTTCTATATATGCTATTAAAATTTGCTATAAATTTATAATTATTAATATTAACATAATCAAATTTTTTTTTAAAAACAACTACAATTATAATAATACTGTTAATATAAAAATATAATTTTATCTCTTATTAATTAGATTAATGCATTTTATAACTGTTTTATATAATCATATATTATCAATTTAATATAAATAAGCTTAATGCTTAAGCTCTTCTCTGCTTTTTTCTTCTTAAAGCTGTAAGTATTACCGCCTAATCATGATTAGTTATTCTCTACATCTATACATTTAAAATAATTATTTTTAACAGTGGGATTGTCTAAAACACTAGAAGTGACAAAAGAAAGATATATACAAAATAATAAACTTTTATAAAGAAATACAAATTATTAGTTGAAATGATAAATTATTACAAAATTCTTTTCTTAAATATAATTTTTAATCAGACAAGCTTTCGATTCATATTTTACTTCGATGCCAAGGTTTCTTCTCAATATTCCACTTTATAAGTAATAGTTTTTATTTCAATAAACAAATTCAAGATTCAAGGCATTATGGTAGTAATGTAACCATTTATCTATTTCTATAATTCACAACTAAATTTAACAATAACTGCCACTTTTTTCTTTTGACACCTCAACATTTGATGTGTCACAACCACAAAATTATATATTTTATTTTTATTTTTGCAATTAATTTTTTATCAAAAAAGATTATAGTGTCGATTTAATTTTTTAAAATCTCTTTTATCCACTATCTCCACTTTTCTATTTTTTCTCTAAAATAATATATTTATACGTATAATTCAGTTTTGCTAACAATTTTTCTATATTCTCTTCTTTAACAAACACAACAAATTTTAATCACTTATTCTGTTATTATTTTTCTTTCTGTTTGTGATTGTCGATTCATTTATGATTTTTTTCTTTTCAATATTATTTTTTATCTGATTGATTTAAAAATAATCTTATAGAGTTATAAATTTTAAATGATGTAACTCAAGAATTCCTGCCAAAAAGTAATCCATCTTCAAAATTTCATTTGGAAATCTGGTGAGTTTTCTAAAACTTAATACAAATTGTTTTTAATACAAATGTTTATTACTTTATCAGATTAAATTTTTTTAAGATAAGTTATCATTTTAACTTTGTTTGTTAAAAATTTGAAATGAATTTTTATTATTCTCTTGAATTGACTAAAATATGTTGTTTGTTGAAATATTTTTTGCTATAAATTAAAGAAAAAATAGTGAAATTTAGTTTTTTTTATTTTCAATAACATTTACATATTACATGATTTTAAACATTTAAATTTTAGTAATAATAGATTTAGTCATTATATTTTAAAATATTAATATTAAACAATAATTTAATTTTAAAATAAAATAATATTTTAAAACTTTTTAGCAATAAATATGCCCCTGCTTAGCAGAGCCAACATACTAGTATCATATAAGGAAGAAGATGAAATATGTTGGTCTTCATATAGATAAGTATATACTTACTATTATCTAATTGCATATTTATGAAATATATTTTATGAAATATATATACACCAAACTCATTTCCTTGAAAACCAAACCAAGTCAAGTCAGCTTACAAACAACGCCGTATTTTCATCCCCACATTTTTTTATTTAATTTATGAAACAAAATAAGAAAAATAAAAACAAGAACAATTCTCAAAACTAAATTAACTTTAATTTTCATAAATATTATTAAAATTAATTTAAGATAAAATTATCATTTAATAATTTAACTAAATTAAAAATTAGATTATATTTTTGAGAAATAACACAAAACCCAAATAATAAATACTAAATCTAATCACTAAATATTCAATCAAAATAATAATAAAACTAAACTCAACCACTAAATAATCAACCCTAACATTAAATTAAAAATATGATTTTAATAAAAAATAATATTTATGTCTAATTAAAGATAATAATATAATTTTATCTTAAAAACTATAAATATTGGTATTAGAAGGAATTACTCTAAAATAAAACTATAAATAGTGGTATTAGAAAGAATTACTCTAAAATAAAAACAATAATAATAAAGGAGAAGAAAATGAGTGTAGGTTATTATATACATTTCACACCATTCGCATTGATCTGTTCCAACGAAAGGTCCTTTCTTCTTTTGTATGTATCGTATTAGAGTTGGCCAAATTACATTATTTATTTCAGATGGCCTAAAAACAATATTTTGTAATCACATGATTTATGTTATATGTTTATACATTATCTATTATAAATTAATGTATTGTCGAAAAGAGAAAAATGAAAGAAAATAATATATCAGTTTCAATATACCAGTTGTAGTTTTAGTCTAAATATGAATATCATAAATTTTTAAAATAAATTTAAAATTATTGAAGATTTTCATATTTGATTTGAATATGAAAAATTAATATGACGGTCAATGAGATAAAACACTCACACACGATTAGACATTTGATTGAGATGAAGATCAACACACAACTAGATAATTAAAACATCTAGTAAAATATCAAAAAAAAAACAAACCCAAAAAAATTGCAAACTTATTAGACTAATACCCATATTGTTTTCTTATTAGACTTATATTTTTCTTATAGGAGTAAGTTGTTTTCACACATAAAAATCTTTTTCATATTAAATATCCATAAGAAACAAAGCAAAACATAACATATATAGATAATTGAATATTCACTTATTCAGTAGAGACGAATTATTTAGATCACAAACAAATATGTCAAACCCTAAACAACTTGATCATCACAATAACACATGTAGACTGTAGGTAGATATTAAGATGATAAGATCTGTAAATGTGTTTTTTTGTATATTCAAGACTTACTTGGGCTTCACATATTTCCTGGCCCAGTTTTATTTATATGCCCAATATACTCACCAGTCCATGACCTTGTTTTGTTATCAACTAAATGGATATTTTTTCAATAACTTCAAGTTTGAACTGAAACAAAAAATAATTTTAATTTTGTGTTTTCTATTTCATATAAGGTTATTTTCGTTTTTTTTGGTTTTTGTAAAATATAATATTCATTATCTCATCTTTTCTTTTTTTAATTACACAGAATAATATTTCCTAATATAACATTATTTAGTTTAGAATATGACATAGACCAACATAAACGTAATTAAAAACACAAGGCCTCAGTGGCGTCTAGCTCTGTACCTAGCAGCAGCGTAGTGCTCGATGAAGGCTAGAGCATTACTAGTGGTTTCCTCTACATTCTTCACCTTCCCTTTAATCGTAGCCTTTAGTTTGCTCATCCTTTGTCCCGGAAACTGACTCACACAAGTCTCAGCGTCTGTGAGAGCTGTGCTTGTCCACGTCTGCAAGTTGTTTATATGCCAGTCTAGATCTCCATGGCTCCTTCTGCCTCTGTCTAGCTCCGCTATGGCTAAACTCAACTGGTTCACGCTGTCTCTGATTTGAGTCAAGCAATCATGAATGGATGCGTAGTAATGAGGCTTTAATGTCTCCAGGTTCTTAACCTCTTTTAACAAGAAAGTCTTTGTGTACTTAGCTCGGAAGAGACTCGCTTTGAGCGCAAATCTTGTCAGGTCTCTTGGATTTTGCATCGCCCTTGAACGTACGTAACGAGACATCGAACGGACACATAGGTTTGGATATAAGGTTGTCCGGCACCATGAGTTCACGTAGGCCTTGGTGTCGTAGTCTTTTGATGAGATGGCTGTTGCGGAGAAGAGGAGTAGGGAGAGTAATAAGAGGATCAGTTTGTTGTTAGCCGCCATGGCGAGACAAGGAACTGAAAGAAGTAAGTGTTCAATGTAAGAGCTTATATCGAATGTATAATTATTACATGTCTATGTGTGTGTTTCTATATATATATGCTTCATTTTGCATGGCACGTGAATGAGCTGGATTAAAGGAAAGGAGTATATACTAAATTAATTATATGTAATTATAAAATTTGCATGAAATCAATTTTGAACGTGAATGAATCTTTTCTTATAGCTAGGCCCTAGGCAGTTGACCAGATTAAATCATCTATCGTGTTTTTAATACATGTACGTTGTGAAACTATGTAACGTAATGAAAAAAATATATATATAATATGATAAGTTTATAGTTATAAACATACACACGTAATGGAACTGTTGACCCAGCGAGTGCGGCGGAGAAGAAGAAAAGGAAGAAGCTCGTGGCCTACAAGATCCTTTTTTTAAGCTTAACTTCTTCCTTTACTCCTTTAAGCAAAGCTGCACATACTTTTATTTCACCCGACCACACATTTAAACCTGATACGTGTCTTCTCGATACTTGGAAACACTGCAATTTTTATAACTAAACAAGAATAAATTAATCAACCAGGATGATTCTTCTATGCTTGTCCAAGTCCAACTAATCATGGAAAGCGGTCAAGTCCGTGGCCTGCAACCCACAGGGTTTTTAGAATATTATGATAACTTACAAACCGGCGGATATAAACTTAATTATCGATCACACATCTGTCTCCATTATAGCTGCAAGAATCCGACCATATCTTATCTCTCATTTGCTCACGATCTTTTTATCTTTTTCGATGAGTCAAACACTTTACTTCATGCCATTATTTACGGTCTAGATGGTTTCTACAGGATGTCGGATCTTAGAGCCAACCTCCTAAAATCCACCTTTTTCGTAGATGGCAATGATTCGTCAGCCCTTCACACCTTGGTGACCAAATATGGTCTTGCATAGGGCACCTTCCCAGTTAAATATCGTGACGTTCCACTCTTTCCCACAAAAATGAAAGTTGTAGACTTTACGCCTTTAGTAGAGAGTATCAATTCCAGGTTCACATCGTGGACCACTCACCAACTATCATGTGCGGGACGTTTCCACATCAACTTCTGGTTGTCTATATTCTTTCTTTCCAATAAATGTCTTCTCCAGATAGAAAGTTTTGTAATGTGTTTTTTTGGTCTGGACCATTCTCTCGGAGAAAAAAACAAAAATAAGCTGGGAACAAGTTTGCACCCCTAAGAGCTCTAGTGGCATGGAACTGCGTCGGCTAGCATGATGGAACACAGTTCTCTGCTTCAAGCTCATTTAGATGTTTTTTCACACAATCAGGCTCGATTTGGGTCTCCTGGATCAGAAACAATAGGCTCTATACTTTATGCCTCTGGACTACACCCCAGACACTAACATCCACTAGCTGAATGTGGAGATGCTTACTGAAGCTCATCCATGTCGCCCGACAGTTCATATACTGTAGGATTGATTCATGTGCTGATTTTTCATTTTGGCACGACAACTGGACCAGTTTGGGCTATCTTTTTCATCTTCTAGGTCCATCGGCTATTCTCACGTCAGGTATTGGTAAGGACTTTACAGTCAGTCAAGCTATCCACACAGGCCGCTGGTATCTCGGAGAAGATCCCCTAGCAATCCAGACTTCACACATTTCGGTAGCTAAACCCTTCTCAGCTCTTCACCAGCCACCTCCAGAGGTCCCCTGGTATAAACAAGTTTGGTTCTTTGGAAGGATTCCCAAGCATGCCTTTAACGCTTGGCTAGCCACGAGGGACACGTTATCGACCAGAGACCGCATTCGTTATTTCTCTCCTACATCTCCGTCACACTGTCTCCTTTGTGCTACGTCTGACGAGTCCCAGGAGCATCTCTTCTTCTTCTGTCCCTACTCTTCTTCTCTACTCAGACGGGTACTCTGTATGTCTCCTATTTACTAAGATCTTTTGTTCCTTTTGTAGTGGCTTCCCCGATCGTCGACATCTCAGCAACTTCGGCTCATAGCCCACCTGTTGATTCATACCGTTGTTTATCACAGATGGCGAGAGCGCAATTCAAGGCTTCACACATCCGTATCTAGACCAGTCACACACCTGGTCCATGATAAAGAGATTACGATGAAAGCCAAATTGATGGTGATCATCCGCCAGCATCGCTGTCACTCTTGGAGATATGGTTCGGTTTGCAGATTCATCAATATCGTTTCGATACTTAGCCGCCTGGCTTTTTTATTTCAAGTTGTACTTTTTTTTCCTGGTTGGGTTGTCATATAGGATTTACCAATCAGATTTTGACGAGATAACCTTTTTCTCCTTTCTCTTCAGATAGTACTCCACCCATTCATCTCGACTTGCCCCCACTGTACTTGTTAAGGTGAATGGGAAAGAAACTCTCGTTTTTTCCTTTATTTTTTTTGTCTCGTTTCATTTCATGTATATTCCAGTGTAAAATGATTTTTTTGGTCAGACCATGACCATTTTAAAATGGATGGTTTTGGTCAGATTCATTTACAGTGCGGATTAAAATATAGGTTATAGACCATTTAGATCATAATTAAATTGGTCATGTCATTTTTGGTCATTAGTGGCCCAACAAACATCAAAATCTAGGTCAAATTAAATTGGAGTAAAAATTAAGGTTGACTTAACTTTAATAAGGTAATACTTTATAACTATCTTAAATTTTTAAACCAAAATTTTATTTTTGATTAATCGGTTCGGATCTCGGTTTATTTGGATCAGAGTCATAAATAAATTAAACGGTTAATCGAATCAAATTTTACAAAAAAAATAAATCTTTTTAGAAAATATGTTCTTAAAGAAATTCAAATTTTAAATCGAGTAAAACAAAAAACTAAATAATTTTTAAAACATAAACCTAAAAACTACAATATAACTAAACTAGTAAGTTTTTGTTCAGCCTGATTAAATTGAATACCGAATCCGGTTAAACCAAATAACGAATCTTAGAAAAAAAACTCACCGAATGAACCGAATATTAGAACTAGGTCCAGACAAAAAAACCGAACATATATAACCGAACTACAAAAAAGGAAAACTGAACCAAATTTTTTTTAAACCGATCGGTAGAAGCGGTTTTCATTAAAAACCAAAACCAAAAAACCGAATAACCCGATCCGAATTTTCAAGAATGGTTTATTTATTTTTTGTTTATTTAGGTTATTTCGGTTTGTTCGGTTTGGTTTACAATAATATATATATACACATATATATATATATATATATATAAATCAATAAATAGAAAAAA
>KE157420.1:15705-92151 GCA_000411055.1 Leavenworthia alabamica
TATTTAAAATTTAAAATGACAAATATATTTGTTAATAATAACAAAAAACATAAAATCAATATAACATAAATTTCGTAGTTATGAAATAAAATAAATTTGATAGATTTAAAATTCAAAAAACTCAAATAACTACTTTTTATGTTTCTCTTATCATTAATCGTTTACTTGTTAACCGATTTATCTCATATGAGATATAAAATTATCATTAATGATATCATTCAATTAATAGTTAATTATAAAATTTATCATATAAAATTTTATATTTATAACTGTTGTGAGATATATATATATATTATAATTTATATATAATACTTTATACTTATATATATGTATATTTTATATATAATATTTCCCAAACGGGATTTTGGGAATTCCCATTTCCGTCCCGTCCCGTTCCCAAACGGGAATCAGAAGCTTGTCCCATTTGGGAATATATTTTAAAATGGGATAGGAATTTCCGAATGTGAATGAGATGGGACGGGATGGGACGGGACGGGAATTGTGCCCACCCCTAATTTTATTGATTAAATAGATATGCAAATTTAGATATTGAGGTTGACATGAAATGTTGGTAGTAGGAAGAACAAAACTCAAATGATGCATAACTAATTCTTTATGTTCGTCACTTGAACTGCTGTCCAAAACTACACATTGCTATATTATATTATTTTTTTGTCTTTCTCAAAATATCTAATTAAATAGATTAAATTGTAAAATATTAAAATTAAAACTAGAACAATTTGAGTTGGTCTTTTTTTTCTCTCTTCGAGTTAATCTTTTCAAACGCTGTCGTCCTTAACAACCTTCACACCTACCCAAAAAAATTAAACAAAGAAGTGAAGAGGCCATCAAAACTATAACATCAGTAAATATAATACTATAATTAAAACAATAAAGAACAAACATATATCTATTTTTAATTTATTTTTGCCAGCCTGCATTAGTGCATTTATATCTATTTATAAACCAATAAAAAGTCGAAGATTACGTCACAGTGCTACCACTTGAATGATAATTTTAACATTATTTGTATTCCTTCAGCTTCACTAGTAAGGTTGCTAATTTATTAAATATACTATATCGATTAATAAACATCTAACGTTTCTTATCTAAAACGTCTTATAAATATATAAATGCAGTAATTTGTATATATATAATTAAAAAATTCCGATAAAGTTCATAAGCCTTTCGAGCCAAGACTAAAAACGTTTCGAAAAAATCTTATGAACACTAATCATTAATCGCCATATATTCTTACAAAAATTTAATAAAAAAATACACAAGTTTGGTATGAGAATTTTCTTAGGTATATAACGATTTTTCCTGCCATACAAGCTTTGTTTTATTTCCAAAAGGGTTAGAACCATATGTTAGTTATACTATATTGACATAGTCATACGAATTTAGCAGTTGACAAAAAATGTCATACGAATTTACAAAAACAAAATTGAGGAAATATGGAAAATCTAATTAATTATATATTAGGTTATTAATTATAAAATTATTCTAGGGACGTGTCACAATATGGATTCAATCCAACTTTCATTTTATAGCTACATTTAATAGTATGATTTAAAATATTAAACTTTGTGGAAATTTCCAAAGCTTTTGAATAAATTAATTGTCACGTACATTATTTTTATCACTTAAATACAATTTTATCTGACTATAAAGATATGTATTGGACGAAGAATTTGTTATTATTTAAAAAAAATTCAGATTAAAATGTTAAAATTGATATCTATTTTAATAGAGGACATTTCTGTAAAAAATTTAAATTGATTTAATAACAGTGTATTTGATTATAAATTTTGAAATTATAAATTCAATAATACTATATTTTATATTTAAAAATCATATATCAATAATATTAGATTTCTTTAATATATTTAAAATCATGTTTCAGTATAGATTTAAATTTTAAAATCATGTTTCAATAACATACAAGTTATTATTTTAACTCAAATCATTCCAAATGTTTGGTTCACTAAAGTCTGAACAATATATTTATCTTATTTTAATTAAAATAACTAAAACTAAGATCACAAAACATACAAATTTTTATAAAGAGATTTTAAAATGCTAATCACCCTAAGTTTAGACACACAGACATTTAAGATAGTTATAAGTGTTTTATAATGTAAGGCTTTTTCAACAATTCAGGAAGTTGCTTAGAGCTTACGTGTCTTTTGCTACATCACCAAAATAAATAAAAAAAAATTAAGAAATGAGAAGAAGTCATTATTGTATAAAAAAATAAAAATATCTTAGCTCTTATCTCCTCTATATAACTAAAACTATTTTTTTCTTTCTTCTCATACTTTAATTTTTCATTTCCTTTAAACTCCATAGTTCCCCCTTAAATTATCCAACCTTTACTTCTGTATTTGTTTTTCTTGAAATTTATAAAAATGGTTGAAGAAGGTGGCGTAGTTGTGAATCAAGGAGGAGATCAAGAGGTAGTGGCTTTGCCTCCAGGGTTCCGGTTTCACCCAACTGATGAAGAGATCATAACTTGCTACCTCAAAGAGAAGGTCTTAAACATACGATTCACCGCTGCTGCAATCGGTGAAGCTGATCTCAACAAGAGCGAGCCCTGGGATTTACCAAGTAAGTCTTAGTCTTTTATATTTTGACCGTTTTAGAAATCATCATCGATAAAGATTCTGATTCATATGTTTTGAGTGCAGAGATTGCAAAGATGGGTGAGAAGGAGTTTTACTTTTTCTGCCAGAGAGATCGGAAGTACCCGACCGGGATGAGAACGAACCGTGCGACCGTGTCCGGTTATTGGAAAGCGACCGGAAAGGACAAGAAGATCTATAGAGGCAAAAGTTGTCTTGTCGGGATGAAGAAAACACTTGTTTTCTATAGAGGAAGAGCTCCTAAAGGTGAAAAGACCAATTGGGTTATGCATGAATATCGTCTTGATGGCAAATATTCTTATCATAATCTCCCTAAATCCGCAAGGGTATGTCAAAATAGATCCGTGTTTATTCGGTTTAATCAAATAAATCCGAGTTTGATGTAGAAATGTTTATCATATAGTTGCTCTTGTATATAATATGTTTTTAGTTCAAGATTAATCCAAAACATAAATTTAATTAATTATCAATTAGTAACTAATTATTTTTTGTGTGTGATGATTATAGGATGAATGGGTGGTGTGTAGGGTTTTTCACAAGAACGTTCCTATTTCTACAAACCAATTCACAAGAATTGATTCTATTGATAACATTGATCATCTCTTAGACTTCTCATCACTCCCTCCTCTTATAGAGCCTGGTTTATTGGCTCAACCCGGCCCAAGCTTCTCCGGTGCTGACCAACAACATGACTTCAAACCGGTCTTTCACCAGCCTATAACCACACCAACCAACAACAGTTTCCATTACCACTCGGTCTCTAATTCCGGTTCGGGTTACCAGATGGGTTCCAGCAATAATGATAAGGGAATGATCAAGTCGGAAAACTCTCTTGTGAATGTATCTCAAGAAACCTGTTTAAGTTCTGATGTGTATACAGCTGCGACACCGGAAATATCTTCGTATCCGATGATGACGAATCCGGCAATGGTGGGTGGTAGCAAGTCATCGTATGATGATGACTTTGGTGATGCTGACTTGGAGATATGTTGGGACGACTATTTATATACTAACGAAATTTAGAAGAATGTTATCTGTTAGTTGGGATTGAAGAGTGACATTGATAATTGTATAGTGTTTTTAATGATGTAATTACTTAATATATATACATAAGATGTTAGGTTTTATAAGGCATTGAACTTTAGTTTAGATGATTGTTTACTTAGTTTTTAGTTTGGGGAAAAAAGGTTGTCATTGGGGTTATTTTTCTTTGTGATTAACTTGTACATATATATATATATAAATATAAATTATTCTTATGGTTACTTTCAGCTATTTTATTTTTGTTTTATTATCATTTGTGGATGTTGGATGAATCTATTGTCATTTGTTTTTTTAATATCTTATATAATGCCTAAGTTTTCTTTAAGTTGGAAATACCTGTTCGGACCTTAGGCATAGTTGCCTACTAATCTCACAAGCTTGTAGTTTTGTGTGTGTGGTGAAATCTAAAGTAACCAGACAAAGTAATGAAAACTGTATATGCAGAACTTATAGATCTATCAATCTGAATAATCCGAGTTGAAGAAAGAACACAGCTCACGGAGCATGTGAATTGTTTCCTGAATGTGGGCATCATATAAGCCTTTTTATATGGCTAATAATTTGGTTTAAGACACAATTTCATTAAATAATTATATGTATAAATTAAACATATTAGAGAGAACCCTTGACCTAGTGGAAGCACCCTTGACCTAGTGGTTAAGGGTTTAAAGGTTTCTACACCAGGTCTGGGGTTCGAAACCCAGAGAACGCAGTTATTACAGATTAAAGGATGTAAAGGCTTTCCAGAGGTTCAGATGTGCGCAGATAGTATCGTCCGTCGTGGTCTCGTGTTGCGGGGAGAGCTTGTCCATCAGAAGGGATNAAGGGATGTCGTACCTGCAGAACCGTCCGTCGAAGATACGAGTGTTGTGGGGAGAGCTTATCCATCATGGGGATGTCGTATATTCAGAACCGCTTGTCGAAGAATATTTGTGTCATGGAATTATCGTAAGTAGAAGCTGTTCTCGCATTCCTAAAAATCTGTAATACTAATGATCTAATAGACGAGAAAAAAAAAAAAAACATATTAGAGAGATGATAACTAAGGACAGTAACTAATGATGGGTTTCTTGTAAAAACAAACTCCAGATCCCTAAATCTTTTGTCGTAAGGAACTTAGTTATTACACTTAATAACTTACGTTTTCTTACTTAATTTTTCACAAATATATTAGTATGAGCTTCATTTTATTGAAAATATTGAATTTTGGTGTGATACTTTTTTTTTTATGGATAAAAAAGAGAAAACAATGAAAATGCATGAATCTATTGACAAATGCCAAATGCGAGTTTTGCCGGCCTTGAATATTGATATAATCTTGTTGACCTAAATTAACAAATGTAATACTGAAAAAGAAAATTATTGAGTAAAAGAACTCTTTTCAACATACACAAATATTAGCCAACTTTTAAAACTAAAAGAAAAACTAGAAAGTCATCGGATCCAACAACTTCGCAAACGGTAAGTAAAATTATTTATCGCCAACAGTAGAAAATGGGCTTTTTTATGAGAGCCCAATACATAGAATTTTAGCCATCTATAAATTCGAGGAAATAAATGGGCCATATTTGGATATCAATGCCCATACAGTGATATTTTCTGGATAGTATAATTTCCATCCGCTACTTGTACTGATATTTATGGGGCTAAATGGGCCTTAATTGGGTATTTCTAGCAAATATTAATGGGCCCTCGTGATTAACTAATCAAAGAGCAAAGAAAATATAAAGTATTAAAAATGCGTTGGTTTTCAACGTGGACCCCACTAAACTCCAAGTTCCATATCCCTCCAATTATTTATTTTTCCTTTTAAAGTAAAAAAAGAGACATTAAACAAAGTCACCGAGGAAGTGCACGCCGGAGAAATTGAGCTAGCTGCGCCGGAGCACTTAGATGCGGTAAATGTCCTTCAGTTTTAAGCGTCTCCACGGTAGTATCTCTACCTAGATGAGCCCTAAGATACTCCGCCACCGAAGCTGGCACAGAGACATCCTTGGCCGTCTGAATCACACAAGCAGGTACTCTAACTAATCCAAGCACACCTCTCAGATCGCTGTTGAAAACCGTCCTTGAGACGAACAGAGATATATCCGGACGCATATTAAACAAAGTCCGACTAAATTCTCTAACCGCCGCCGGAACATCAGCTCCAACAGCGAGCGGAGCGAATCCATGAACCCAAGCTTCGTAATTAGCTTCCATAGCTGAGAAAACCTTCTCAATTTCACCTTGTTCGAATCCTCCATGATAATCATCATCGTTGAGAAACCTAGGTGAAGCTCCGATTAAGATAAGTTTCGAGAAAAGCTCCGGTCGACGAATAGAAGCTATAATTCCGATCATAGCCGAGACAGAATGACCTACGTAAGAGCAATTTTGGATTCCGAGAGAATCAATGATGTTGAGGAGATCATCGACGTAAGGATCGAGAGTTGTGTATCGATTGAAATCGAAGTAATCGGGATTAACACTGCCGGCGCAAACTAAGTCGTAGAGGACGACTCTGTAAGTAGGTGTGAAGTAAGGGAGAATAAGGTGCCAAGCTGATTGGTCAGTACCAAATCCATGAGCTAGAACCAGGATCCGATCACCCGTACCAACGACCCGGACATTTAAAGCTTCAAGGATGTTGTGTTGACTCATTTTTATGTTTTTGAGGACAGAGGATGACTTAACTGACTACTGTTTATATAAAGTTTTTTTTTTGTTCCACTACATAAATTATCCAAAAATATCAATAATAAAATAAAAATGTTTGTGGAGAAAACATCATATAAGAGCATGCGTTGATTATTCCTCATCGTATATTGTTGATATTATATATTATAAAGATCTTAAGATGCTTAAAGGATATTGTTTTAGACTTTTAGGTGTTACACTTGACATATTCCCCAACTAGTTTTTATTCTGTACTTGTATTTCATCAAAGCAATATCTATCCATAGATTATTCGAATGGTCATTAGCATTATGAGAAAAACATCAGAGACAGTGGTTCTAATGACTGTCAATAGAGTCGGTACGAAGATATGAGTAGGTACACGAAGTGAATTGGGTTATGGGTATATATATATTGAGGTTTAGTCGTTTAGAAAAGAAAAAAACGATGTCGACCAAGAAAAAACATGGCTGTCGACAAAAAAAGTAAAGATGGATTGGAATTTGGATGTACTTTTGGGACTAATGATCTGTAGGTGAGTCACGAGTGTGATGTTACGGCTGTGTTATTAAAATACAAACAAAATAAGACATTTTATATTCAACCAAAGATTTGGACGAATCACAGTTTCATAGTTTTCTTTTTCTAATTGAACCTCAATGTTTCAGGCCACGCTCTGAAAGACCAAAAGGAATGATTGTTTTCTTTTTGTTGAAGGATTTGTCAATGTCCAAAAGTCGATTTTTTTCTTCCAAAACCAAGAAATTAGATCTTAATTATTAATATTTTCAGAAGCAAGCCAAAATCCGAATCTAATACTTTGAAGTTTTAACATTGTTGGACAAAAATCCTAGTAAGGGAAAATTTCAGAGTTTAGACGAACCAAACAAAACGAAGGACTAAAAAGAAAAGAAAAGGAAAACACATGAGTTGGTGGTGGTATGTATACAAAGATCACAACTGAGACATACCAAAATTTTCTCAGAATTGAAAGAAATAAAGGTTACAGAAGAAGAGAGTTTTCACTACGAGGTATTTGTTCTCAGGCTTAGTCTTCCTCCGCACCAGCACCTGCTGCTGCAGCTGCATCTCTCCTTGGTCCACCAGCTGGTTTCGCCATTATAATCTGCACATTTTCCACATATCAGAGTATAAACATGTAATGGTGAAAAATGAACCAGGGACTTAAGGATGCTTAGTTTATATATTAATCTTGGACGAAATTGCATTATTCACAACGAACAAGAGATCTTATGATACTAACTAAAATGAACGATTGAACTGTTTGTGCATACCTGGTCTACACGAAGTACAGTGCATGCAGCATCTGAAGCATACTTAAGAGCAAATAACCTGCACAGAGATTTAAGTGTCTTAGTTATAAAGAAAATAAACAGTCTTCTTCCTAAACTGTACACAAAATTTCTACTTTGGTTTTTAGGTGAGCAGAACAATTGCTAAGTGAGTGTAGAGAAGTATGATAGAAAGATCTGATGGCTTAAAGATAGTGAAACTTACTTTGTGGCAAAAAGATCCCACACTTTTGTCTCTGAGACATCTTTACAAGCTCCTTCCTCTAAGTCAATGCCTAGTTTTGTATTTCCAGATCCATGTCCAACGTACAGAGCAGCTATGATCTCCATTGCATTGAGGCCAGCATTATCTGCAAGGGTTTTGGGTACAAACTCAAAGCTCTCCGCGTATTTGGTGATGGCATATTTGTCCAACCTAAAGTATCAAAGTAAAACCTACGTTTAGTCACCAAATCATAGACAGTTCTTTTTTATAAAATGATATCATAAAAAAACTGAGTATAAGTACCCTATTTCCGCATTGGCATATTCCTTCAATCTCTGAGCCAATTCTATTTCAGTAGCTGCAGCCCCTGGAACAATACGGCTGTCTCTGCACATGGCCTGATAAGAAGAGCACAAGTAATAGCAAACGTCAAGATAAATACAATATATTTAAATCAAAGGAAAATAAACGAGAATCCAGCAGATATTACCTTGTATGTATTAACTCCATCGTCAACAGCTCTTTCAAGGTCGTCCAAAATGCTATCTGTGCTTCCACGCAAAACCACTGTAGAGATGGAGTTACCACCTTCCTCGTTTCTCGCAATCGTGACCTATAGACATCACAAGAAGACTGAGAATTGCCTATGATCCATAATAGACAAAAAAACAATAAGATAGGAATTTACTTCAAAGTACTTACAGTAACTCCACCAATTTCCTCAACTGATATAGAATCAACATATCCGAGATCATCAGGGCTTGGCCGGCTAAGCTTCAACTGTAAGATAATTATAATTTTTTTATAAAACTAGGATAAAACCATCCTCAGATTCTCATTCAGATAGCCAAGTTGAAACACTTACATGGGCTACAGCTCCAGCAGTCCGACAGAAACGCCTCAATTCGAACTTTGAGCTTATTTTTAAGACCATTATCCTACCAAGAAAAAAATAATTGTATTTGAAATGGCATAGAAAACATGTATAATTGTATACCGTAAGAAGTTGCAATGATACAATGTCAAGGGGTATCAAAATGCAAATGATAAATATAGTTAAAAGGAATAAAAAATGTTAAGGTGTACACATACTTGTAGCGCTCACAGAAATGTAATGCCATTTCTCCAACTGGTCCCCCACTAACAATGACTTTGGCTCCTGATTCAGCAACAGCTTTAATCAACTCCTCGACTTTGGCTTCCTCTGTTTTCGCATAGTTCTCTAGCTACAAAACAAAAAAAAGAGAGGAATTTGTTATAATAATAGTTACACACAAACATCCTTGAGGAAACATATTTAAGATACACGATAACAGAATCCAGATTTGTAACCTTGACATTTTAAAAAGTAATCACAAAGTTAAGTGCAAAAAAGGTGGAGACTCATATGCATCGTTCATAAAGAAGCCTCAGCTTGTTCTACCCCATCCTTCAACGTATAGGTGAATAAATAGAGATTCTACACTGTAAGGAAAAAAAACTAACCTGCTCAGCACTATGAATCAGGACAGTTCCTTTGGTCTCAGTTGCAGTTGTATCAACGCCCCCAGCAAACACAGCCACCTGAAGAAAATGTAAAATATAGTTCAGGGACATTTAGCTATTAAAAACAGGAAAGACATACTAACAAAGCTATAATTCTTAGGGGCCAAAATTCAATCAATTCAGACCAAAAACTTGGTCAAAACATAAAGAAAAGAAAGTGATTTCACCTTAGCCTTCTCCATTCGCTTTATGCTCCCAACAGCATCACTTTTCAAGACCATACCGCGTACTATGCAAGAATTGTGCAAGCCTCCTCCCAAAAGTTTGGAAACACGGACATTATCTACATTGAAGTTTGTTGGATTCTTTGGGCAGACTTGAATGCATGCCTGGAAAATTAAGTGATAACCTTTAATAAACAACAATATAAACAACGGAACACGAAATAAAAACACAAAAGGATAGCAAGGAATCAATTACATCAGCAACTAAAGAGCATATTATTTCCTCTTGGCCAAACTGCTTGCTTGCAACAGCTGCTCTCATCCGAAAAATAACTTCATCCTTGTTACGCACATCCATGTTCTCAGAACCACTCTCAACTAGTTGTTCCAAAATTACAAGAGTCTGCACAATACCCAAATGGATTAGTCCCAAAACACTTGAGACAAAAAAGAGAATCACCAAACAGTAATTTCACAGTATATATCAACCTTAGCAATTGCTTTAGTATATCCACTAATGATCTCACTGGGATGTAGCCCCATCCTAATAAGCTCCTCAGCGTTTTGAAGAAGCTCACCAGCAAAAGAGATAGTCAGATTGGCTCCATCTCCAATTTCTTCTTGCTGAGCCTTAGCAGCTAATACCAGAAGTTTAGCAGCTGGATGTTGAATCTCAAGTTCATTCACAATAGTAGCAGCGTCATTTGTAACAAAAAGCTTGTCTAAATGATTGATAACCATTTTATTCATTCCTGAAACAAAACAGTAAAATAAAACTCAGTTCTAATCCAAATCTGAGTCTCTGGAAAAATACTTCACCTTTACAGTAACAGATCAAGTTTGATTAAATATATACACACAAGAGAGATAGAGGGAGAGCAGTTCGTCAAATCAGTGTATTAGGATCAAGAGCCAAATCAAATCGAAACATTACGAACCATTAGGACCAAGAGATGTGCGTGTAATAGTGGAGAGCTCCTTGCAAGCTTCAATGTTCTTAATAACGGCTTCGTCAAGACCAGAAAGATGTCTGTAACCTTCTTTAAGCATCGATTGGATACCATATGGCTGCATCGACATACCCATTTTCTCAGATCTATACGCTTTAAACTTGGTTCACTCGAACAAAAGAGCAAAAAACACTAAAAATAAGCAGAAGCGAAGAAACACTGATATTTAGGAAGAGAAAGCTCCTGCTCGTGTGTGTGAGAGTAAACCAGAGATTGCCCTAGAAATACAAACCCGTTCGAGGTTTTGAAATATTTCATTTCCTCATTTGGGCTTTAAAACGGTGCCGTTTGGGCTTTTAATGTGAAGTGGGCCAAAGTGGAATCTTTAATTTTTAGGGGTGAAATTCTTAATACTATGAATATTTAGGGACGAAAAGAGAATTTATAGATTGTTATTAAAATAAACAATGGTGTGAATACATAAATAAATAAAATAAAGTAAAAAAATAAGAAGTTTGCCCAAATGCTTAATCCGGACAAAAGTATCTAGCGGTGTGGGCTCCCGGCGAGCTCTCACTAGTCGTTTGTAAGAAGCATGCATAAAACTGTGCGCAGTTAGGTACCAGTTCCAGTTAAAATTTAAAATGGAAAACAAAACATGGTGTTCCACAGATTTGATAAGTATGTTTATCATTTGTCTCGCATGTTGTATGATGAGAGGTGGAAAGGACAACATCATTAATGACTTATCGCTTTGGAACCACTTTATTTCATTATATTGTAAATTATTAAAATTACGAAAATCTTTATATTATTTTATGTAATGAAGAATTTAGAAAAAAAAAAGTTTAAAATTTGGTACTTTTTTCCTGGTGTACTTTCAGATTTTGTATTTGCTTGTTTGATTTTTTTACATGTGATATGGTTTAAATCAAATAATTCAAAATTGATTGCTTGCAAACAAATACACTAAAACCTTTACGCAATTATTCGTTATTGATTTACAAATTATGTCAACTAATCTAATTATAATATCGAATTATTGACTTCTTATACATTGCATTATGCATACAGCCTGATAATCTCCATGAATTAATTAACATGTGACATACGAAATTTTAACATGCCAAGTTTCTTAATTAGTTCTCTTTCTTATCATTATTTTAAAAAATGTTTTATATGTAACGTTCCATATACACACACACCTACTTTTTTTCTGGTCTATATAAAACGTATTATATATTATATTATATATATAATATATTATAAAACCATTCGAATGACACCTTATATATATAAAAAAGTGCTTACACCGTTACACGTATTGTTCGTGTATAGAATGCATTCACGAAACTTTATTTGTTATATATATATAAGTATATAACCTGTTATAATATTTAATATATTATATTAATTTAAACCAGTAAATAGAAAATAGAAAATGCACGCGAGGAATCCAAAGCCGAACCTAACACTGAGAGACCAATAAAATAAAAAAAAGTTAAACGTTTCAAAAAAAGATTTCAAAATAAATAAATAAAGGTTTATTTACAAAATAATATTATTACCACACAAAGAAAATATGGAAAAAAGTGAATCAATCCTTCTCCCAAGGAAATAAATCTCTTTACAAAATTTGCACCTCTTCTTCTTCATCGTCCTCGTCAGCGTCATCATCATCTTCATCTTCATTCTAACCCTAAATCTAGCCGCAACTACCTCTCTCTCTTTTATATAGATCTATCTCTCTTAGAGAAAGCAGCTGAAATCGATTTTTTCATTTTTGAACTTGAGGAGAGATCTGATTGTCTTTGTTCTAGATCGATCTTGCTTCACTCTCTCTCTTCATCCCCCGATCGTTGTTATTTTTTTAGTTTTGTCAACAAATCGATCTTAAGGTAAACAAATCGATATGAATATGTGAAAAGATCGTTATTTTTATGATGTTGATTCAACATATTCTGTGTTACTAACGAATGTTTACACTTTTTTATGAATCTGTGTTACTTTGGCTTTGGATTTGTATGTGGTTGTGAAAATGAAAATCAAATGGAAGTTTTTTGTTGATTGATCTCTATGGGGTTGTAATTTTGTTGGTCCGTTGTTATTTTCCAGCTCTTTGTAATGGCGTTCACATTAGAAAACTTTGATGAATGTGTAGCTAAATATCATTGATAAGTTTTAAACTTGGCTACAAAATGCATTGCTTTGGTGACTTTTTGGTTTGATTGTAAAAAATGCAAAGCCATTAAGAGTGTGTTTTGGTTGAAAAGGAATGCTCGTAATGTAAGCTATGGTTTCTTGTATTGTATTCCTGTTCATTCGTTCTAAGTATTTTCCTGTTTAAGAATATGTTATACCCTCATGTTTTCCTCTTTTATTAGCTGGTCAATATTGTATCCTTATTGATTTTAGTGTCAGTCAGCTCTTGAATGCTGCAAAAGTCTTATCCTTCACCTTATTTTTGTGGAGTATAGCATCAAATTAGCTGTTATTACCAGAAACCTTAATCACTACTCCCAATTTTGTAATGCCCACAGGTAATCTAAAGAGGTGACTCAAAGAATTTGACTTTTTACATTTTGCATGGAGTAAGATGCCAGAGTTAAGAAGTGGACCAAGGAGATCGAGACGCCTTGACGAACAACCTAACCCCCCACAATTTGAACAAGCAGATAATATTGTAGTTCCTCCTCAGACTGCAACAAGGAGAAGAGGTGGTGGTAGAGGAAGGGGGAATGCTGCATTAGCTAAAGGGGCGGCACCTCCAAGACCAACTGCTGCAGGTAGGGGTAGGGGTATCAGGTTGACAAACTTAGAGCCAGAACCTTGTGAGGTTCGTCCAGCTGCAGGTGCTTTAGGGGCCACTGAACCTGCTTTAAATCGAGTTGAAGGGGTAGCTGATAGGGATATTGTTGCAGAAGGCGGTAGCGCAGAGAAAATAGTAGGCATGGAAGAAGATTCCAGCATGGCTCCAGTCCCTGAGAGGGTAATTTTTGTTAACCTTATGACATCATTCATTGTCTTTAACTCTCAGATCTTTTGTTGATATGTGGTTTTCACTTTTCACTAATGGGTTTAAGTATTGTGTCAGCTTTTCATTTTCTTTTGAGAGAGAGATTCACTATGATTTCAATTTTTGTATAGGTACAAGTTGGAAAGTCTCCTGTTTATACGACTGAGAGGAAACTTGGTAAGGGTGGCTTTGGTCAAGTTTATGTTGGCAGAAGGGTGAGTGGTGGCAGTGATAGGATTGGACCAGATGCAATTGAGGTATATTAGACAACAACCCTGGTGAAAATAATCGGAGTTAGACCCAAAGATTGAAGAAATTAATAATGTTAATTCTTTTCCTTTTCAGGTAGCTCTGAAGCTTGAACATCGAAATAGTAAAGGCTGTAATTTTGGCCCACCTTACGAGTGGCAAGTGTACAAGTAAGTCTTGGTTGTTTCCTTTCTAAGTTTCCTGCCCAGTTTCTCTATCTCCTTATTTTCATTACTTATCTGTTCTTTTTTCTTTTTCTGCTGTAAAGTACACTTAATAGCTGTTATGGAATTCCTGCTGTGCATCACAAGGGTCGTCAAGGAGATTTTTACATTCTGGTAAGCTTTTAGTATGAGCCTGGTTACACTTTGAGATCAATCAGGTACCTTTTCTGAAGAAACATTTACAATTATTTCAGGTCATGGACATGCTCGGCCCTAGCCTGTGGGATGTTTGGAATTCTTTGGCTCAATCGTAAGAACTTTATCATACTATATTATCGTACTATCCATGCTCATCCAAATAGGCTAAATTTATTTGCATATGTGGTAGGATGTCTCCAAATATGGTAGCGTGCATTGCAGTGGAGGCGATATCTATTCTCGAGAAACTGCATATGAAGGGGTTAGTGCGAATTTTTATTGCCACCAATTTCATAGCAAATCATTTCATTTATTTTGAACAAAAAATTTACCTTTACATTCAATAATTTGCTATCATTTATCTGACTATCATTTCATGATCAATTTCTTCATCAAACAAGGTTTGTGCATGGAGATGTGAAACCAGAAAACTTTTTACTTGGTCAGCCTGGAACAGCAGATGAGAAGAAATTATACCTTATTGATCTTGGTCTAGGTGAGTTTCTGTGAAATAATTTGTATGCCTTTTTATTTTTTTTAAAATGTTAACATATATCATTATGTTTTTATTTCAGCATCAAGATGGAAAGATTCGAACTCTGGTCAGCATGTTGAATATGATCAAAGACCAGATGTATTCAGGTATTTTGCTTTGTGGATCCATTTATGCTACCTTTCCTACTATATATTGCTTACATCTTTATTAATTATTATGCTTCATATGCAGAGGAACTATACGATATGCAAGTTGTCATGCACATCTTGGTCGGACTGGAAGTCGAAGGGATGATCTGGAGTCATTGGCATATACATTAATATTTCTGATGCGGGGAAGGTTGCCGTGGCAAGGTTACCAGGTAAGTTATTTATATCTCTCTATTGACAACCTAAAAACCTTATAAGTTTCAGTTTTAGTCAATGATATATGGTTTTTGCACTCAGGGTGACAACAAGAGCTTTCTTGTTTGCAAGAAAAAGATGTCAACCTCTCCTGAACTGATGTGCTGTTTTTGTCCTCCCCCGTTTAAGCTGTTCCTCGAGGCAGTTACTAATATGAAGTTTGATGAGGAGCCCAACTATGCGAAACTTATCTCGATTTTTGATTCTCTCATCGAGCCATGTGCTATAGCTAGACCAATTAGAATTGATGGGGCTCTTAAGGTGGTTGACTTTTGTTCCTACACTTATTTTTCACTGTTTAGAAATATTTCCACAATTTCTTATATTTTGCTTTTGCATGAATAGGTTGGCCAAAAACGAGGAAGATTGCTTATCAATTTGGAAGAGGATGAACAGCCGAGGAAGAAAATCAGAATCGGTAGTCCTGCTACCCAGTGGATTTCTGTCTATAACGCACGTCGTCCTATGAAACAAAGGTAATTCATTACTCATACACATTTGAATATTTTGTTCATTAATCATTTCTAGAGTATAAAGGCCTGAAAACCTTCATTAATCAAATTTCTCTTTATAGCTGACCAGTCTGCTCTGCAGTCTCTAGCAGAACATATTGTTTACTTTTATTGTGGCTTTTAGTTATACCTATTTGGAAAAATAATACTTGTTCGTTTACATTGCATTGTTTCCTTTCCATAACTGGTCATTTATTGTTATTGGTGTAGATATCACTACAACGTTTCAGACTCGAGGCTGGTGCAACATGTAGAGAAAGGTAACGAGGATGGCCTTTTCATAAGCTGTGTAGCATCAGCAGCTAATCTCTGGGCTCTCATCATGGATGCTGGGACTGGGTTCAGCTCTCAAGTTTATGAACTGTCCCCAATCTTCCTGCACAAGGTAAAACAGCTGAAGCACTGAGATCACATATGTATGCTCGAGTACAGCACCTCACCATTTGTATCTGGATTCTTTGCAGGACTGGATTATGGAACAATGGGAAAAGAACTATTATATCAGTTCCATAGCTGGTGCAAACAATGGCTACTCATTGGTCGTTATGTCCAAAGGTTAGTATTATTCACTTCTGAAAATAACTTTCCTGATGTCTTACTTATTAACTTGTTAAAGCATGAAAGCCATTTTACTTAATTCTCTGCTTATTGTAATGCAATAGGAACTCCTTATACTCAGCAGTCATACAAAGTCAGCGACTCATTTCCATTCAAATGGATAAATAAAAAGTGGAAAGAAGGTTTTCATGTAACTTCCATGACTACTGCTGGGAGTCGTTGGGGTGTAGTAATGTCCAGGAACTCAGGCTATTCTGAACAGGTTCCAATCTCTTCTACCTGAGTCATTTCAACGTATTATTTGTTTATTTTGTTTGCGGGTTATATAATGTATTAATGATGTTTATGTGATGTATAATAAGGTGGTGGAGCTTGACTTTTTGTACCCGAGTGAAGGAATACATCGAAGGTGGGAGAGTGGATATAGGATAACATCAATGGCTGCAACAGCAGATCAAGCAGCTCTTATATTGAGTATACCTAAACGTAAAATTACTGATGAAACTCAAGAGACTCTCCGTACTTCTGCCTTCCCAAGCACCCATGTCAAGGTTTGATAACTGATGAAACCCAAGAGACTTGGGATTCTTATTTCTTCTATGTACTGATTTGGACCTGCATTTTTGATTTCAGGACAAATGGGCTAAAAATCTATACATTGCATCAATATGCTATGGTCGGACAGTTTGCTAAATGAAACACTGTTTCAATCTCTTTATCTTCTCTCGGTGTAGCTTTCGGTTTCAGTACAATCCAAAGGTAAACCTTAACCAGGAGCCAACCTGTGTGACTATAATGAAATGAAATTTGTCTCTGTGTATGTAGTAGAAGAGAAACCATTATTAATAGAATTGATGAGTAGCTGCAAAAAAAAAAAAAAATACTTAAGTTTTTGGCTTATTGCTTTATATACCTGATTTGAGTAGAGAATCAGGATAAAAGCAACTAGTTTGTTATGATGATGAACATATAAATCTATATGAAGACTTTCATCTTTTGGGCAAGTTTTTGCTTCCGAGTTTGGATTAAAATGTTGATTTTAGTTAGTTATACAATTAAAACTAAAATTGATGTTATATTGTTCTTAAAAATCGTGAAAACAAATAAGTAAAATATAAAGCTTAATAATAAATAATACAAACCAAGTGGTCAAAAAGTCTATGAAGTGGAGGTATATTATCATGAACCCCATCCTCTGATAGTGGTAGCTTGAGCAACACGGTTAATACCAAGGGTGAAAGCTCCCATACGGAGATCACAGGAGTGAGTCTTGCACATCTCTTTCAAGTCTTTGAACCCACGATTCATATAAGTCTTCAGCTCCTTGTTCACCTTTTCCTCATCCCACATGAATCCTTGTATGTTCTGCTCACACATTATACATGAAATAATCAGGTTTTCGATCTGGTTAGCTTCTGTATTCGTGGTTTAGAGAGTCATACCTGAACCCACTCGAAGTAACTTACAGTTACTCCTCCTGAGTTTGCGTATATATCTGGGAGGATTACAACACCTTTCTTCCTCAAGATCTGCATAGAAAGATAAAGCAGAGTTTTTGTTATACTAAGTTTGAGAAGAAGAAGAAGAAGAAAACAAGGTATCATATTCTTGAACCTCGTCCGCCTCAGGATCTGTTGGGTGATTAGCACCTTCAATGATGAATTTAGCTTTGATTTCATTTGCATTTACCCTTAAAACAAATCAAAACTCAGCATTTGAGAGACAAATCCAAGTAGTTAAAAGGTTAACCTATGAAACAAAAGACTAGAAAAAACCTGTTGATGACTCCACCTAGAGCTGCAGGTACAAGAATATCACAATCTTCAACAAGAATCGACTCAGGATCGATTAATTCAGCACCATCAAAGCCTTTGATTCCTTTGTTTACTTCTGCATGTTCAAGCAAACTCAAGATATCGATTCCATTCTCATTCTTGATGGCTCCTGTAACATCACTCACCGCCACAATCTTCCCTCCTTTTTCACTTATCAACTTAGCCGCCCAAGAACCCACATTTCCAAAACCCTAAAGTACAGAGACTCTGTGAGTGCAGTTACTTCATACCCAAGTAATCTCTCTTGAATAACAACATTTTTGACTTTTAAACCTGGATGGCAAATCTCTGTCCTGATATGCTCTTTCCATTTTCATTAAGTAAAGCTTCTGTTGCAAATAACACACCTCTTCCTGTAGCAGCATCTCTCCCAAGAGATCCACCAAGATCCTGCTCAAAACATTACATCTTATTTGGTTTTAGATTGGTTAGGCATATAAACCGCAACTAAACCGGTCACTTACAATGGGTTTTCCTGTCACAATAGCAGGAGAGTGTCCATGGAATTTTGAGTACTCATCAAGAATCCAAGCCATTGTCTGAGAATTCATCACATTATATTTCAGACAACACATAACAACTCAGTAATACAAAAAATATGTTTTTCAAAACCTGAGGACCGGTTCCCATATCAGGAGCTGGAACATCAGTATGAATCCCAATAAGATCATGAATCTTCTGAGTGAAAACACGAGTCAAACGTTCGAGCTCTGAGTTACTTAGCTTACTCGGGTCACAACCAATCCCTCCTTTGGCTCCTCCGTAAGGTATTTTAGCTACTGCTGTTTTCCATGTCATGAGTTGTGCTAAAGCGTTTACTTCATCCGGTTCAACCTGTCAATAACCAATACCCGGTTTACTTCATACCAAAATCGAATTATTTGGTTTTATTAAAAAAAAGAAGCAAACCTCTGGATGATATCTGATTCCACCTTTCATGGGACCTCTTGCATTGTCATGTTGAACTCTGAACCCAACAAATGATGCAAGAGTTCCATCATCTTTCGGAATAGTACATTCTACCTGCAATAGTTGGTTAGCTCCGGTTTAATGATCTTGAACCGGATCTGTTATATATGGAAGAAAACAGAGGAGATAAATCAAACCTTAATCTCTCGGAAGGGAATGAGAAGACTTTGCTCGAGCTTTGAGTCCAAACCAAGAAGCTTAGAAGCTCGCTTGAAGTTTCGATTGGTTGCTGCTAAAGCATTCATGGCTTTCTTCTCTGATCTCTGATATGAATAAAACAATTGGAAAAAATGTGATCCTTTGATCCTTGCTTGTGTTATTGCAAGTGTATATATATAGAGAGAGTTACGTATACACCTCTTGTTATATATATATGTACTTAACAAATTCGAAAAAATCATATAAAAGAGAATTTATATAAGGAATATGAATAACTAAATAAGATGATGTATCCATAATTGTATGTTTAGCAAATTTTTGAAACACAATAAAAGTAATTGTAGTTTTTTAGAAATTACACATGTGTTTCATGTGTATTAATTAAGAAAATGGAAAATAGAATCATATTCGGAGATTAAATAAGGAGAATGTATATATAATTTTACTTCCATAAATATCATCACAAACATAAGAAAAACTCAAGATTACGTAGTTATTCTTCATTTCAAAGATCTAGACTAATTTATAATTTAAATAAAATATCAATGGAAAAACACAAACATGAGACTATTTTAACCAAAAAAAAAAGACATATTTATTTGATAGTAATTCATACTTGTAATATACGATCCAAAATGAATATTGCATGTTATAAGATCTTTACGTGTTATTAACATTAACATATATAGCGTAAACACTTACGTATCCACCACCTAAAATATTCAGTTTTAATTGTTTAAATATTCTTCGCATATTTATATACTCAAAATCAAAATCAAAATCTTTAGGGAACTAGAACTAGAAGAAGAAGAGGATACAACAAATAAAGAAAGATAAACAAAATTACAAAATAATTCCACCATTAAATAATTTTTTGGAAAATAGATTCTTACCCATTAATTAATTGATTTATTGTCGATTTACACCAGAGTTTATTTCACCTTTAATTTTCAATAATATTATCAAAAACTTATGTAGGAAATGGTAGATGGTAGACAAGGTCCCCTTCCATCGTTCTCTCTCCATTAATGTCGCTTCCTATTTTCATAGTAATAAATCACAATGATCCCCCATTAATGTCGATCCATAGGACATGGCCGTATCTGAGCTAAGGAGAGTGAAGCAATCGCCTAGGACCCCCGTTTTTTTTTAGCTTGCGTTTAGAAAATTTTCGATACAAAAAAAATTTTCTATGTAACAAGGGCCCCCATTTTTAGTTTCGCCTAGAGCCCCCGAAATCTCAGATCCGACCCTGCCATAGGATTCATGAACAAGCTCAAGAGAACATTCCTGAATCAGAGCACATTGATTCTGTGAGATTTCTAGGTTAATTTCTCAAATGCCATATGGAAATTAACCCATTTTGTTCTTCTTTCCTGTATATTTTACATTAACCTCTTTTATAAATCATGTGTTGTTAGAAAGTATTTGAATTTAAATTGTTTTTATTTGCAGATTTATTGCAATTTCTGGTTTCTCAATGTCGACAGTGGGAAACTCAACTAACATATTTTGGCAAGAATCATCCATTGGCAAAACTGAAAGGCAACAGTTGTTAAACCAGAAAGGTTGTGTGGTGTGGATCACAGGCCTCAGTGGCTCAGGTCAATCTTTTAATCAGTCTTATCGCTTTCTCCATTGTGTGTGTTATGATTACCTAAGAATAAGATGCATTGTTTATGCAGGGAAGAGCACACTGGCTTCCTCGCTTAGTAGAGAGCTATACACCAAGGGAAAGCTATCATATATTCTTGATGGTGATAACCTTCGTCATGGTTTGAATAAAGATCTTGGTTTCAAGGCTGAGGATAGAGTGGAAAATATACGCAGGGTTGGTAAGTAAAGTAGATAGTTTAGAAATGATATGTCTCATTGTATTTAGTAATTTAGCTTACATGTATGCAGGAGAAGTAGCCAAACTTTTTGCAGATGCTGGTTTGATATGTATTGCTAGTCTCATATCACCATATAGGAAAGACCGTGACGCTTGCAGGGAAATGATGCAAGGCTCATCTTTTATCGAGGTAAGCTAGCTATTTGAATCCAAGCTTTTTGAGTTTCTGGTCTTTATTCGTTTGATGGCATAAACTGTTTAGGTTTACATGAACATGTCTCTACAATTGTGTGAAGCAAGAGACCCTAAAGGCCTATACAAGCTTGCACGTGCAGGAAAGATCAAAGGTGAAATAAGTAACATAATTGCTTCATGAATCAAGGTTCCATATAGACAAAAGATAGCAATTTGCTTTAATTTGCTTCACACACCCATTTGTGTAGGTTTTACAGGAATAGATGACCCATATGAATCTCCATTGAATTGTGAGGTATGATCCTTGTGAATAATACATATATGCTTCTTTTTCTTCAAGATTATTGCAAAGTATGTGTTTTTTTTTGTGTTGTGTATGTATTGTATTGAAACATAAAAGATAGAGCTGAAAGAGAAGGAAGGAGAGTGTCCTTCACCAGTAGCTATGGCAGAGGAAGTCATCTCTTACTTAGAAAACAAAGGCTTCCTTCATTCATAACCAGTAACCTCCATCATAATCTAACGGCTGATATTTGTTTGTTTCTAAGAGCTATGCCCCCACAACATATTTTCTTATTAATTATTTATTTATATAATATAACGAACACAATCCATTAGCTTACGGATCATATTCCTGGTCATCTAAATTTTTTATTTTTTTTTTGTTAAAAATGTCAATTATAATAGTGTAAATCGATTTTAGAAAAAAAAGAACAAGGTAATATTTGAATAATAAATAAGACTGTTTTTAGGACCAAAAAAAAAATTAAGACTGTTTATGCTCAATCATATTCAGATTCTTTTGTCTCTTTTCAGACACTATAAATATAAATTTCAACAGAATTTTAATATACATTTACTGTCTACTGATTCAGTCCACATTCGTATTCATTAAGTTGAGATGTTCACTGAAAAGATATTAGTTAATTCATTGATCCAATCAAAAGAATACATATCATTTTCATAGTGACAATGAAAAGTCAATAGTTCTCTATGCAATGATACATGTTTATATATCTATATATATATATATATGCTGTTGTATACAGAAGCATTCGAAGTAGGGCAGAGAGAATAGAACTCTAGGCACCATTTCTCTGTGTCCATGGTTTGAGAACAGATGTAACAGTAATGATAACGATAATAAGCAAGATGAGGATGGCAATGCACATCCATTTCCTCGAACTTTTCTGCTTTTTTATTGCCTTTGTTAAGTTATTGTTTCCAGATTGAACATGATCCACAGCACTCGAGACCTGTTAGAACATAAACAGAGTTAACAAAGATTTTGATTAAATCTAAACTCACAGCTTTTAACAGGTAGTGAAGAGCATTGTTACCATATTCTCTATGTTGTCTAACATCTCTCCCTGTGCATCTACAAGCACGGCCATATCAAGAAACACCTACACCCAAGAGAAGCATCAACAGTGAATCAAATCTTGAGATTTTTTTGGTGAAATGGATTGAGATTCACCTGTTGTAGATCAAGAAGTTTCTTCTCTAAATCTCTAACAGCGTCATGACGTTCCTGAATCTCAGCTAGTGTATCCATTATCTGCATAAAGCCAGCAAATAACCTAACTTCAGTTACACGTAGCAGTAAATAACCTAACTTGAGGTACACGTATCAGTTATCTTGATTTGCAAAGGTTATAACTACTAACCTGACCTCGTCCTTGCTCCATGATTGCTTTCTGGAAAATCTGCTCACTGTCTCCAGTTTCAATCAATCTATCAACAGTCTACACACCAAGAAAACGATTATTATATATTGGTTCAATAGATTTTTGGTAAATCAAGTGTTTAAGTTCTTGCCTCTTCATCAGCTCGTTGGCCAGTTACTAAACCATTTTCAAGGATCAGATCAACAACACAAAACATTTAGCTATCAAAAGATCATTAATGAAACAAGTTTAATCTTAAGACAGATTCTTAATACAAACCTGTAAACACACGCCTCTCTACAACTTCTCTGTATTCTTGTTGAATGTTCTGTCTTAGTGTCTGTAGAGAACCAAAGGTTAAAGAACTAAGGACATAACTATCTTAAGAGTTTTGCAAACACATCTTAAACTGACCTGAAACTCAGATATCTTGTCCTTAAACTTCTTCTTTATCGCACTACCGATGAATTTTGTTTTTTAATAAGAGAGAGAGTGAAAAAAGATATCATTGCGAAGCAAAGCAACAGATTCAGGTAATAAAACTCACATAGTTGTGGCAGTTCTTGTCCTGTCTACTCCAGTTCCTTTCCCACAACCCGGTTTAGTCCGGTTCTCCAAATTCTGAAAATAAACCAAATCAGGTCTTTATATCTCAACGGATGAAATGAAACAATGCATATTATTCATCTTTAATAAGCCTAACCTCTCTATCCAGTTCCTCGATTTTTCCTTTAATGAAACGAGAGATTCTTCCTACTTCATCAACATCTCTCTCCATCCTCTGTTTGATTGCTGCACAAGTAAAAGAGAATCAAGAACACTTAGATCTGAGTTTTAAATATGGACTTGTTTTGAATTTACATTTCATAGCTGGAGCCTTAGTGATAGCTTTAGTCTCCTCGTGTTCTCCTTGAAGCTTCTTGAGAAGCTTTTCAAGCTTCTCATATTGCTTTTCGATTTCTTGTACCTGAACAGTGGATAGATATGATCTCAGATTCTCAATAGATACACACATTTTGATACTGAGGAATTTAAAAAAACTTACTTTTTTGAAGAAAACAGAGAGCCCGAGATCTCCAGAGTTACCAGGGCCATGTCCTGACTCAATATCACTTCTATTAGAGCGATCTCTGGAGAACTCTAACGAACCCTGTCCAATAAAAAACATTTGTCACTTCTCTCGAATATTTAATTTTCAGAAAAGTTTATATAAATACGCGGTAACGTTGCTTGGATCTGAAGAAAAAACGTTGTGATCACGAACCTTTAAGAGGTCGTTCATTGTGGGAGAACTTGAACAGAGAGAACGATCTACAAAAGGAGAAACAAACTTATTGAACAATCAACCAAATTTATATACCATGACCGAATTATATAATATTTTAAACCTAAAATTGCATGTATAAAAACTGAAGAAATGGCAACAATTAGGTAGGAAAACAAACCTGGTTTTGTAATAAACCCAGATCTCCCTTGCCTCTTCCTTGTTTTTTTTTTGATTATCCTCAAAATTAATAAGAGAGAAGAAGAAGAAGAGACATAAGGAGCTTCGTTACCGTATATAAAGCAGAGCACAGAGATGACATTGTTAGACACGTAAGGTTATAGTCAACGGCTGAGATTCATTTTGATATTTGTTCTTTATCATCAATCCCCGTTTGTTGATAAATATTAATCAACGTTCTAGTCAAGCTCTTATTTTGGGACAAGGACAATCAAAACAAACAGATTGTAGCTTTCTTGCTACACAAGGAACCCTAATATCATATATAGCGTTTTCAGAACTTCCATTTATACAACCAATGTATGAAGTTAAGTCAGTCACAGAGATTAGAGGTTTGAATCCACGAATGTGGTAGCTTCTCACAAAATTATTAGTACAGTTAATTATGTTTCAAGGACCAAAACTGGAGCCTGGTTAAACCGTTGGTATGGTATGTCGATGTGTACGGAATAAGAATTGGATTGCATAGAGAGCGTATCAACGGGAATAAGGTGTGAGGCGTCGGGCGCACGTGCAAACAGAGTGTGTTCATAAACGGATATTTATTTGTACAGTAAAACCTCTATAAATTAATAATGTTGGGACTTTGATATTTTATTAATTTATCGTGATATTAATTTATTTATAAATTAATAAATATTAATTTATAGTATAAATTAATATTTATTAATTTATAAAAATATCTTTCGATCTGTAACATTTTTTTAAAAAAAATTAAATGTAACAAATTTTTTTTTTAATGAATGCTATAAATATTACAGTTTCTGTTTGGACACTTAATGTTCATCAAGTGATAATAGTAATTTTTTTTCGACATTACAAAGTTCGATGAGATGATTGTGCCTTCAAGAATTTAGAAGAAGATTCAATTTCTAAAAACAATATTCATGAACTTGAAATTTTGATCAATAATCTTAGTTATTGGAATAAAATATATATTAATAGCTTACTCAACTATTCGGGTGAAAATAACTCATGCTCAGAATTTTAGAGTTTAGAAGAATTTGTGGTTTATGTCTTTAATGCTGATAAAGAAATTGAAGACGATTTAATGACATCTTTCAAACCAGTTACGCGTATGAAAGCAATTATAGTGTTTAAAACTCTTTACAACTTTTAGATGTATATCAAGAAAACAACACTAGAAGTGCTTGATGCAATAAAAAAATTAGGGATGAACTCCAACAAGATTCAAACTTCAAAAAATATAAACAACAGTGAAATCATATTTTACTAAATTGACTTAATTATATATGTTTATAATTATATATGTCTAAGATTTATAATTATTAATTTATGATATTATTGGGACTATATATTTACATAGGACTTTCAAGAAAATTATTATCTTATTATCTTATCGAATTTTGCTATTTTTTATATTAGCCTGAATCGGGATCGGGAGATTTTATTAATTTATCGAGTATTAATTTAAAGAGATTTTACCGTATATTGTATAGTTATTTTCTTAGCTCATTAAATTATAAACAGTAAATATCATTATGTTTAGAACTAGCCTAAATTATGGGCCTAGGCCTAGGCCTATATTTGTAAATATAAGTTGTTTCTCTTGTAACGAAAAAGTATGGGCCTAGGCCTATATTTTTTCTTGAAGATCAAAGCATGTTAAATTGTTTGAGTCTTTTCTCGAAGAGTGATGCACGCAAATGTTATAAGATAAATCCAAGTTAAAATTTGGGAAACTTGCATTTAAAAAACAAAATTAGCAAAACACTCAACGACACGTGGCAGTTTGTTTGGTTTATTTGAAGAAGACGATTTGATTAATCATAACTAATTTTATTTGATTATCCTTCCTCAGACCGGTCGTCTTGAACTACAAAAAAGCTACCTTCGGAAATTAAAATACATTAAGGAAAAAAATTCAAAGCCGACGAATTTCGAAGATGCCATCGCCACCGACGACGACTTCTCTCTCCGTCACACAAACCATAAATGGATCTCACAGCTTCACAATCAAAGGTTACTCTTTAGCCAAAGGAATCGGGATCGGAAAACACATAGCCAGCGATACTTTCACCGTCGGAGGATACCAATGGGCAATTTATTTCTATCCCGACGGCAAAAATCCCGAGGATAATTCGGCTTATGTATCTGTTTTCATTGCTTTAGCTAGCGATGGTACCGATGTTAGGGCTCTATTTGAGCTATCTCTGCTTGATCAGAGTGGGAAAGGGAAGCATAAGGTTCATAGCCACTTCGATCGTGCTCTTGAGAGCGGTCCTTATACTCTCAAGTATCGTGGCAGCATGTGGTAATTTATCTCCTATTTTTGTTTCTGTTTTTCAAGGTTTTGGTTTAAGAATTGCCTTAGGGTCTCTGGTTTCTTAGGTGTTAGGATATTATCAATGGGTCAATAGAGGAAGCTAGAATCTTGGGATTAAAAGGATTTTTGTTGTTGTAGAGCATGATTTCAAAGACCTGTCATTTGCAATGATTTACCAGTGCTTTCAAATATATGGTAGCACAATTCTCAGCTTTTCTTGCTTTTATGAATCTGTTTATGGTTAGGTTTTATGCCATTGTTATGACTAAAAGCAAGCATAGTATTGTCTTTTGCTCTCAATATGAATGTGTTACCTTTGGTTTCTCTGTATTTTTAAGCATATGTTATTAGGTCTGCTTGTATGAAAATGTGATACCTTTGGCTTTGATTTGACTCTGCATTAGAATGATTAATGCCCAGTGATCATTCCCTCATAGATTTTTGTACTTTCTTGTTTGGCTCAAACGATTTTTATTTGCTTTCAGGGGATACAAACGCTTTTTTAGAAGACTTATCCTGGAAACATCTGATTTTCTTAAGGATGATTGTTTGAAAATTAATTGTACAGTGGGAGTTGTGGTCTCAGAAATAGATTGTCCACGGTTACATTCTATTCATGTCCCTGCATCTGATATTGGATCTCATTTCGGGATGCTTCTGGAGAATGAGGATGGTTCAGATATAACTTTTAATGTCTCAGGTGAAAAGTTCCGTGCTCACAGGTTGGTATTGGCTGCTCGATCGCCTGTCTTTGAAAGTGAGTTTCTTGATATTACCGGAGAAGAAGATTGTCACATCGAAGTTACTGACATGGAGCCTAAAGTTTTCAAGGTAAACATTCTCTTTTTAACTTTCTGACATTGCATTTACATTTCTCTCTAATTCTTCATGCATTTTTGGTGAAGGCTTTGCTCCATTACATATACAAGGATGCTCTCGTTGAAGATGCAGAGTCATCATCATCTTCTGGTTCGTCTGTTGGTCCATCTGCATCAGATACATTAGCTGCAAAACTGCTTGGAGCCGCTGATAAATACAAGTTGCCTAGACTCAGTTTAATGTGTGAGTCAGTGCTCTGCAAGGATATATCAGTAGATTCCGTTGCAAATATATTGGCTCTTGCTGACCGCTACAATGCTTCTGCCTTAAAATCCGTTTGTCTGAAATTCGCAGCAGAAAATCTCATTGGTAATAATAACGATCTTGATTAGATTTCACAGCAAACTTAAATTGTAATAAACATTTGTTTTGATGTAGCTGTTATGAGGTCAGATGGGTTTGATTATCTAAGAGAACACTGCCCATCACTTCAGTCTGAGCTTCTAAAAACAGTTGCGGGTTGCGAAGAGGATTTAAGTGGAGGAGGAGAAGGAAAGACAAGAAGTGTATGGGGCCAGTTCTCAGAAGGTGGAGCTGACATAAATGACAGAAGTGGAAGACAACAACATACATGGGGAAATATCAATGGAGAAGGAGCAGAGAGAAGCCAGAGTGTTTGGGTTCAACTTGGGAATGCTAATAATGGTAGAAACAATAATGACAACAATAACAGTGATGATCCCATGGCAGAAGATTGAGTAATACAAAGTAGGATCAGTCATGGGTCAAATGCCGATGGCTGAACAGATCATAGGAAACGGTTTAGTGTTGTTTGTATTATGGTTTCTGTATAAATAGTTGAAGAAACTATTATGAACTAAACACTCATCATCAAGTATAAACTCTGTAAGAATGTATTGTTCATGCTCTCATGAGGAACCAATATTTTGTGAATCATCGTTGTGTACATAGTGCCAAGAGAATTACACATAGCTCTTAATATTTAGAATTAAAAGAAAATCTGATAGATACAGTAAAAGTTTTTTTTTTTTTAACTAAAACTTTTATTGATTAATTAAAACTATAATATAATATTCAACTTTTTGTAAGCCTTTTGATATACTTAAAAATTACAATATTTGTTTCCTATATTAATTAACTCAGTAAATAATAAATAATAAATAACAAATCAGAAAGTCATCAAACAAAGTTTTAAAGAATCTTACCAACAAGAATCTTGATTCAACCACATCTCAGAAAAGTTAGGAATCGTGCACTCCTCTCTAATCTCTATAAGTGCCTTCAGTCCAAACTCTAATCTGGATTTAGAGAACTTTGTAAAGTTTTAATTTTGAGAGAACAAATTCAGATAGAGTTGGTTGATATGAAGAGTCTTGTGAGAAGGAAACAAGTTGACTCTGTTCATCTTATCAAAACCGATGAAAATCATCAGCTTGCTAAGAAACTATCCGTTGTTGATCTTGTTGCTATTGGTATGAGAAAATTTTCAAATTTTGCCAAAATTCTACCTTTTTATGCTATTCATATGGATGATGATTGTGTTAATTTGTCAGGAGTTGGGACAACAATTGGAGCAGGAGTGTATATTCTTGTGGGAACAGTAGCTAGAGAACACACAGGACCTGCTCTTGCTGTATCATTCTTCATAGCTGGAGTAGCAGCTGCTCTCTCTGCTTGTTGTTATGCTGAGCTTGCTTCTCGTTGTCCATCTGCTGGCAGTGCTTATCATTATGCATACATATGTCTTGGAGAAGGGTTTGTATATGGATTTTAATGTCATATGTTGCCTACAAGCTGATACTCTTGTTGTTATTTCATAGGATTGCTTGGTTGGTTGGTTGGGCACTTGTGTTGGATTACACAATTGGTGGATCTGCCATTGCCCGTGGCATAACTCCAAATCTGGTACTTCCCTTTGAGTTATATGTATTATGTTGTCGATTTAGTTCTGAGTGGTGCTTTTTAGGCATCTTTCTTTGGAGGTCTGGATAAACTTCCTGTGTTCTTAGCTCGACATACCATACCAGGATTTGGTATTGTGGTTGATCCATGTGCAGCACTGTTGATTATGTTTGTCACTATATTACTATGCTTTGGGATAAAAGAGGTAACTTTATTGAAAAAACTTTTTAAATGATATTTCTTTTTCAGGATGATTAGATCGTTTAATTAGTGTCTGTTGATTTTGTGTTGACAGAGTTCATTAGTACAAGCAATTGTAACATCAGTGAATGTTTGCACCTTGGTTTTCATCATAGTAGTTGGTGGATATTTAGCTTTCAAGACTGGATGGGTTGGATATGATCTTCCCACTGGGTAATCTTCTTCTTCCATTGAGCTTAGTTTTGTGTCTCAAAAATTATCTTAAAGGTCAATGTTTTAATTCTTGACTTTCCAGATATTTTCCTTTTGGATTAAATGGAGTCCTCGCCGGATCTGCAGTAGTATTCTTCTCTTATATTGGATTTGATACAGTGACTAGCACCGCTGAGGAGGTACACAGTTTTCAGTTTTCTTTTCTTCACAAAGGACTGACTTTGATTGATGATTCTGCATCGAAGTAACTAGTAATAGAAAAGGATGTTTTGTCATAATAGTATTGTGATGCTGAGAGTTCTTCCATAATATTGCTGATTTTGTCTGTTGGAATCTTAAAATGCCACAACAGGTTAAAAATCCTCAAAGGGATCTTCCATTGGGCATTGGGATTGCGTTACTGATATGCTGCATTTTGTATATGCTTTTATCAATAGTTATTGTTGGATTAGTCCCTTACTATACATTGGATCCTGATACTCCTATCTCCTCTGCATTTGGAGACACTGGGATGCAATGGGCAGCGTAAGCATGACACATCCCTTCTTCTTCTTCTTCTTCTTTGCTTTGTTTTATCTTATTATTGTTCCTCTATATTTCAGGTACATCTTAACCATTGGGGCAATAACTGCTCTGTGCGCAAGCTTGTTGGGTTCACTTCTGGCTCAGGTACTAATCAATGCTATGTTTCATGTGGATTGGTTTATAGTAATGCACACATGTCATTTTGACTTTGCTTTGTGATTTCTTGTATTAGCCAAGAATCTTCATGGCAATGGCTAGGGATGGATTGTTGCCAGCTTTCTTCTCAGAAATTAGCCCGCGAACTCAAGTACCAGTGAAAAGCACAATAGCAATTGGTGTGCTGGCCGCTGCACTAGCATTTTTCATGGATGTTTCACAGTTGTCTGAGATGGTAAGCTGATCTTTGCTCTATAACTGTACATATTTTTCTCTGAGTAGCTCACATGGGTAATTCATACAACAGGTTAGTGTAGGAACTCTAATGGCATTCACTGCGGTTGCAGTATGTGTGTTAGTTCTTAGATATGTACCACCAGAGGGAGTTCCACTACAATCTTCCTCTCAAACTTGGACTGATACAGATGAAAATAGAGTTGAAACTGAAACTTTTCTTGTGGATGCTTTGGAATCTTCTGATTCCCCTCTACTTGGCAATGAAACTGCTCGAGGTACTTAAATGTTGATATATGATTCGTCCAACAATTCAATCTCTACTGCTATCATCAGCATTTAAGAAATATATAATCTATTTAATTCAACAGATGAAAAGTATTTTGGAAAGAGAAGAAAAATTGCTACATGGAGTATATCTCTTGTGTGTATAGGTGTCCTAGGTCTTGCTTCAGCAGGTTCTGCTGAACGTCTTCCAAGGTCGGTCGATTCATTATCTCAACTGTACTGCTATTATTGTCTTTGTAATATGGTTAGAACATATTGCTAATAGGTTTTCTTCAGGTTTCCTCGGTTCACTATATGTGGTGTCAGTGCAGCCATCTTGCTTGGCAGTTTGATCACTCTTGGCTACATTGATGAAGATGAAGAAAGCCATAACTTTGGGCACAAAGGAGGTATGGCCTGAGCCATCATTGGTTAATAATACCTCACTTGGCCCATTCGTCCAAGTGTTTTCTTACTTAGATTCTATTTCAGGGTTTCTCTGCCCATTCGTCCCATACCTTCCAGTTCTTTGCATTTTGATCAACACTTACTTGATCATCAACATTGGGTGAGTGAGTCTCTGATGGATCCATGAATAACTCTTGCTGTTTCTAAAACTCTTGCTTGTAATTTGTTATGGCAGAACTGGGACATGGATCAGGGTCTTGATATGGCTCCTTATTGGAAGCATGATATATCTCTTCTATGGCCGATCTCACAGCTTACTGAAAGATACAGTTAGCATTCCAAATACCAGAAAAACAACAGATCACATTGCTTGAGATTGGTGGTTCAATTACAGCAGCTGAAAGGACTAGAGCTGCAAGCTTTGTTGTTAATTAAGTATAATAGCATATAAAGAAAATTAAACAGATGGCACAAAGAGTAAACACAGGTGCCAATACATACCAACTAGATTTTCATGTACATTGTTACTCATTCTATATGTATATCTCTTATATGCCAATTTCATTATTTTTACTATATAGTTTTGCTACATTATTGGATAAATTATCATATAATTCTTAAAAATGTCAAGTCCATGTTCCTACTCAAAACATCAACCAAAATTGAGAAACTATGACAATCTGCAAAGAGTGTTAAATGTAGAGATAAACATAAATCTGCTGTTGGGATAAGCTTGAAGATGACGTAGTCCACAAGTTACTCTAATCCTAAGTCGAGATATGATTGGGATTAGTTGAATATTCTCTAGGAGTAATCTAGAATAATAAAAGAACACTTCCATATCTCTTTTGGTAGTTTTCCATTTTTGATATAAGAGTTGTCTAGGGTTTTTGTTCTTATATATGATATCCCTCAAGAGATTAAGAGTTGAGAACTTGAGTTTGAGTAAGTTTTTCTTAAGCTAATAAAGAGAGAGAGTAATTCTTTGATTTGTCTCTTGTTAATCTCTAACAAACATCTATACAAAACTTGATCTGCAACTGGTCTTGTCTCACATATTTACAGTCTGACCTTTCCCAAAAACAAGGATCAAGATTTCTCAAGTCTCACCTGTGGCTCAGTTGGAAGAAACTCTCATTCTTTCGTAATGAATCTTCATGAAAAAGAGATGTGACCACCGATCCTGTGGTTCACTAGCTGATTGTAGCTTCACCATTGACTAAATTGCTTCTCTATTCTTCGTTGCTACTGCTATTTCTTTTCGTTGGCTCGTCATTACTACCACCAGCTACTCTCCTGACATCTTTCTTCTTCAGGGTAAGTTCATCCCCAGATGCAACCTTTGATGCACGGTCCTTTGACGAAGTATTTAATTTTATAGTTCTTAAACATAAAAATCACCTAAAAATGCTACAAACTTGCGAGTTAATAAAGGAATTCTATATAAACAGTAAACTTTTAAACGTTTTACTATTTATGAATATATTTTCCTTTAAAAACAGTGATATTGATACATAGTATTTTACCTTTTTTCTTGTTATTATTGTCTAATTCAATACATAGATGGTTTTTAGCTCCGCGTCAAAAGATCAACGACAAAGACTCAGTTTCTTCTTTCACAAGCGAGTGAGAGATAGATGAACAAAGAACATGTTGTGTTGTGTTGTGTCTCTTATCACTTCGGCGTTTTCACCGTTTCTCATCTACCACAAAACTTTTCTCATCTCTGTAATAAAACCTCACTTGGTTACTTTCTCGTGAATTTTTTCTTAATCCTATTTCTCTCGTTCTAAACCTAGTTTCCAGATCCAGCTCCTGGGTTTTTGATCTTTCTTCCTCTTCTTCTTTGATATATAAGTCCATGTCTTCTTCTTCGATTCCATGACAAATTATTTCTCCAATCTCTTCTCTTAGTTTCTTCTCTCAGAGATGGGTGAGAAATCAAAATCAAAATCAAAATCGTTATTTTTCTTGTTAATATCAATCCTTACCGTTCTTTTGTGGTTCTTAATCTTTTATTACACAAACCCTAACAGAGTTCTCGATTACATCTCAGTTTCAGAATCCAGAGATGCTCCTCTCATCATCATCAAAACCTCAAACACTTCTCCTCAAAACGACACTGAATCGCCAAATCCTCAGAACAGAGGAGGAACAGAGACCGAGGAAGCCATTACAGAAAATAGAGGAACAACAAAAACAGAAGAAACTATTTATGAAAACAGAGGAATAGCAAAAACAAAGGAAGCCATTACAGAAAACAGAGGAACATCAAAAACAGAAGAAACTATTGATGAAAACAGAGTCGAAACCCTCCAATGCAATCATAATAAGTTCTCTCCTTCTACAACACCATTGAAAGTGTACATGTATGATATGAGTCCAGAGTTTCACTTTGGTTTATTAGGTTGGAAACCAGAGAGAAACGACGTCGTGTGGCCTGATATAAGAATCAATGTTCCTCACCATCCAGGTGGTCTTAACTTGCAGCATAGTGTTGAGTATTGGTTAACATTAGATCTCTTGTTCTCTGAACTTCCAGAAGATTCAAGAAGCTCTCGTGCTGCGATACGTGTTAAGAATTCAAGTGAAGCTGATGTTGTGTTCGTTCCGTTCTTCTCTTCATTGAGCTATAATCGATTCTCTAAGACTAACCAAAAGCAGAAGAAGAGCAAAGACAGAGAGCTTCAGGTAATTACGTCCAAATATTTTTTTCCTTCAAATTTTTCTTTTTCATTGATTACGTAATCAGAAAGAAAAAAAGTCAAAGAGTATTATAATAATCTTCAGATAACTTAATTTATTGATAGGACAATGTGGTAAAATTTGTAACGTCACAAGAAGAGTGGAAGATTTCAGGAGGGAAGAATCATGTGATAATGGCGCATCATCCGAATAGTATGTCGACGGCAAGGCATAAACTATATCCGGCGATGTTTGTAGTAGCTGACTTCGGTAGATACTCGTCACGTGTCGCCAATATCGATAAAGACATTGTGGCTCCATACAAACACCTTGTTCCATCGTATGTCAATGACACATCGGGCTTTGATAGCCGTCCGATCTTGCTCTACTTTCAAGGAGCCATCTACCGTAAAGCTGTGAGTAAGCTTATTATTTTATTTCATGAACAACTAACTTGGTTTGTATTAACACAATCTTGTAGGGTGGATTCGTAAGACAAGAGCTCTATAAGCTTCTAAAACAAGAAAAAGACGTTCACTTCTCTTTCGGTAGCGTACAAAATCATGGCATAACGAAAGCTGGAGAAGGAATGAGATCGTCCAAATTCTGCCTCAACATAACCGGAGATACTCCATCGTCGAACCGTCTTTTCGACGCTATAGCTAGTCATTGTATTCCCGTGATCATCAGTGATGATATCGAGTTACCATATGAGTATGTTCTCAACTATAATGAGTTCTGTCTCTTTGTCCGAGCATCAGATGCGTTGAAGAAAGGATTTTTGATGGGTCTTGTAAGGAGTATAGGTAGAGAAGAGTGGAATAAGACGTGGCTACGGTTGAAGGAAGTGGAGAGGTATTTTGATTTGAGATTTCCGACTAAGGATGATGATGGAGTTGAGATGATTTGGAAAGCTGTTGCGAGGAAAGGTTATTTGGTGAAGATGAAGGTCCATAGGTTTCAAAGATTTATAAGGCCTTTTTCTAAAAAACTATAAAAGATTTTTTGGGAATTTGATTTAGATAGAAATGTAATGAAAATATAGTTTCAATTAAAATTTGTATGGCTTAATCGAGAAGTTATATAAACAACCAAGCAAAAGCATGCCATTGCTTATGACCGTATGTTTATAAATTTTGTAAAGACTCCTTAATCTGGTGACTAAAAATTATATTTAACCAAAAAAAAAAGGATCCAATTTAATTAGTTAATGAGTATAGTTTCAACTCAACCATGTGAATGGGTTTATCCATAATTTAGGAAGAAATGTATTAAACTATTAATGTGGAAGAAAATGGCTAACTTAAAATGAAAACGTACACTGGTACATGTGATACAAATTACATCTTTATTTATAATATAACTATATATAGATAGTAAGATTATTACATTCTTTATAACACGAGACACACTAACTAATATGATCGGTTAAAGAGTTGTGGAAAGGGCTTCTGATCTTCTATGTATTTTTTTAAATCAAAATCATACATTGACCTCTCTAAATTTTTTATCATGGAATTTTGTAATATTTTTTGGTCGGTCGGCTACGGGATACGACACGAATGCATTTTCCAAGGACCACGAGTAACAGATGGAAGATACTGGATTCAAAAGTTGATACGTGTCGCTTACTGTGAAATAATCAATCTCCGTGTGTAGCTAACCATGTGAGCATAACGTGGCGGCTCTGTGGACTGTGGGTTCCACCTCTGTACTTGTATTCAAAAGTTCAAAATCGTTGAAAGTATGTAGAAAGCACCATGCAGTCAATATATAATATTCTGACTAAACGGCACGTAGTTTTCTTGAGATTTAAACGTGGAATAATATATAATCCGGCTTGTTATTTCACATTTTTTAGTGAGAATTCCCTTTATAATTATTTTTTGGAAAAAATAAATAAGTAACGATGGTAGGGCTTTCACAAGAAAAACGTCTAATGATTTCAACGGTCAAAATAGCTTGCACTATTAACAAATCAGATGGTTGGACCACGAAATAAGATGATATGATTTTAAACACATAATTTAATTTCCAAAACTGGTTTAGGAAAAAAAACAAAAATTTCCAAAACTGGTTGATAAAAATCTGATGCCCAGAAGAAGGGAATTCCCATATTAATGTCAAGATAATTTATAAAAATTTGGGATTATGTTATTATAATTAATATTTGTGCAAATGTAGCATACTGTAATATATTATACTTTGCAAAAATCCATACATAATATATTACAGTAATTTACCATAATTTTGTGTATAACTAAATAATATATAGAACTATAAGGGCAATTTTCTTAAATATCATTAAATTTATTTTATATTTTATAAATATCATTAAAATTGATTTAAGATAAAATTACTATTTAATAATATAATAAAATTAAAAATTAAATTTTATTTTTGAAAATTATATAAATTTTAAACAATAATACTAAACCCAAACACTATATATTAAACCATAACTTTAAATATTAAATTATAATATCTAAATCAAAATTCTAGATTCTAAATAATAAATATTAAATTTAAAATACTAAATATAACTTTAACTGTAAATATTAAACCCTAAATAATAAATAGTATTTAGATATTAAATCCTAATATTAAATAAAAAATATATANAAATTACTATTTAATAATATAATAAAATTAAAAATTAAATTTTATTTTTGAAAATTATATAAATTTTAAACAATAATACTAAACCCAAACACTATATATTAAACCATAACTTTAAATATTAAATTATAATATCTAAATCAAAATTCTAGATTCTAAATAATAAATATTAAATTTAAAATACTAAATATAACTTTAACTGTAAATATTAAACCCTAAATAATAAATAGTATTTAGATATTAAATCCTAATATTAAATAAAAAATATATAATTTATAAAATGTAATTTTTAATAAAAATAAATTATATTAAAAATAATATTTATGTGTAATTAAAAAATTAATGTATTTTTTCCAATATATTATATCTGATAGTATTAAAGGTAATTAATATATAAATTAATTTTTTAATTCGAGGTTGGGTAAATTAGTATATAAGTTACACTCTTTGTCACACTACATATATATACGTACGAATATATAAATACATAAAGTCTGTCTGTACAGAATATGTTTGGCGGTCCCATCTCTATATGTGTATATGTATAGATATCAAGACGTCTCGTCTCTATTCTGACATATTTTCCTACAAACTCGAAAGAGGAGACAGGTAATTTAAATTATCAAATTGTTTATTTCACCGATCAAGCTCTTTCTCTTCTATAGTCTTTTCACTTGAACCAAGGTAACGAATCACTCGATTCTTCATAGATTCGGTAGATATAGACAACATATATGTGTATATGATGAGGAATGTTATTAGCTCTTTTCTTGATGTTCAAATTTCTCGTTGACACAATTAAATTTAAAAAACCAATAAAAGAGCTAATTATGTTTCTTTAAACTCACTTCTTGCTTATAAGTATTTTTTTTCTTGGTTATGAAAAAAAGGACCACTAGAAATGAGTACTAAAGAAGAAATGGAGGAGAGACTATTACGATCATCAGATAATAATAGAGAAAGTCTCTATCTGAGGACGAAGGTTTGGAGTGAAGTAAGTAAGATGTGGAGAATAGCATTACCTTCTTCTTTGTTCAGAATGACTTCGTTTGGTAGCATCATTGTCGCTCAAGCCTTCATCGGTCACTCCTCTGAGCTTGGTTTAGCCGCTTATGCTCTCCTCCAAAGCACATTCGTCCGTTTTCTCTACGGTTTAATGGTATAAAAACTCATAATCTTGATTTTATCTTAATTTAAATAATCTGTTAATTAAAGTATTAATATATATATAGGGTGGTATGTCAAGTGCGACAGAGACATTATGTGGACAAGCTTATGGTGCAGAACAATATCATATGATGGGAATATATTTACAACGTTCTTGGATAGTTGACATGGCCGTGACAACTTTGTTTTTACCGTTTATAGTATTTTCTGGTGCTATTCTCCGTGTTTTAGGACAAAACATTGAGATTACAACGACCGTTGATGAGATCTATCCATGGATCATCCCTTATGTCTATAGCTTAATTTTCACTATGACTATGCAAATGTATCTCCAAGCACAGATGAGGAACGCTATTGTAGGAGTTCTCTCGACATTGTCCTTGCTTCTTGACCTATTGGTTACGTGGTGGTGCGTGAATGTTATGAGAATGGGCACTGGTGGTGCGCTTCTCGGGCTTAATGTAAGCTCGTGGACTTTGGTATTAGCTGAGTTTGTGTACGTTTTTGGAGGATGGTGTCCGTTTACTTGGACTGGATTTAGTAATATTGCGTTTCTTGACCTAATTCCTATGCTCAAGCTCTCCATTTCTTCAGGCTTCATGATCTGGTGATTATCTATTATATGTTAAGAGAGGAGTAATATTATATGTTTTTAGTATAATGTTTTTATGTTATGTTGCAATGGTATACTTGTGTAGTGTAGTAATAATGTTCGTTTGGTTTTCTTACAGCTTAGAGTATTGGTACATGAGTATCCTTGTCTTAATGGCTGGTTATACAAAAGATGCTAAAGTAGCAATCTCTGCTTTCTCAATATGGTAAAATCAAAATCTTCCTAGGCATTGCATATTTTACAATCAGCCCTAAATTTCAATTCCGAAGGCTAAATTATATGGGAAATTTGCAGCCAATACATATACACATGGGAACTCAACATATGCCTCGGCTTCTTGGGTGCAGCTTGGTAAATACTATATTCATAAACTTTTCACTCTTGAAATATTCTTATATATATGTTATAAAGATTAATGTGTTTTGTTGTATGAAAATGTGTACCGCAGTGTCCGGGTGGCTAACGAGCTTGGGAAAGGAGATGCAGAAGCAGTGAGATTTTCAATAAAAGTGATACTGACAGTATCAACTATAATGGGAGTTATATTTTCAGCTCTATGCTTAGCTTTTTCTGGTCAGATATCGTATTTGTTTTCGAAGAGCGATGAGATATCGGAAGCAGTGAATGATTCATCAGTGATCCTTGCCGTTTCAATATTACTCAATAGCATTCAACCTATACTATCAGGTCATACATCTCTATACCCTATTATTATCTCTACGTAAACTAGTTTGTTTTTATTTGATGTTTGGTTTATGAGGAATCTTGCATACTCTAAAAGTTAATGTTGTTTTGGTTTAGCAATAACAATTGTAATAAAAACAGGGGTGGCAGTGGGAGCAGGAATGCAGAGTATAGTGGCAGTAGTGAACTTAGTTTCGTATTATGCAGTTGGTATTCCTTTGGGTCTCATTCTTACTTATGTGCTCCATCTTGGTGTTAAGGTACTACTATTAGTTATTAATGATTTTTTTTGAAAGAGTTGATAAAGTAAATTACATATTATTATATGAATTGCAGGGACTATGGTCAGGAATGTTGGCTGGAATTGCGATCCAAACAATGATATTGTGTTATATCATTTACAAAACTGATTGGGAATTAGAAGTAAGGCATTAAGGACCATAGATTATTACACTATTATGTTAAAAGTTAAAAAAAGAATTAATTTATTTTATTTTATTGCACAGGTTATAAAGACAAAAGAACGAATGAAAGTGTGGAACCTAAAGCCATGTAATGAAGAAGAGTCGAATGTCATAAGGTGAGAGGAAGTGAAGTGTGTTCTGTTTTTGTATACATAATTATATAATCAGGCTACTATCGTAGCTATATGGCAGTGTTCAATAAGCTTGATCGAATTACAGAAAATGGTGAATTTCCATTAGACTTTAAAAGTACACAAACCCAAATCTCAAAAAAGTTTTCAAAAAGAAGATACATCAGAGCCAAACAATTTGTTAATGTTCTTGAACCATAATATCAAATGAGGTTTGATCATAATACTCCAATGACATGGAATAAGCATTTTCCAAATCTGAAATCATAGTTGAGGGAAACTAAACCAAGATTCCTGATTTTCACAAGAATACTTCAGAGTTCAAACCAATGCCCTTCTCGTAACAGAGGTAGCTTCTTAGAGGCTTTGAAGCATTGTTATATCTTGAGGGAAGGTAAACTTACTTGTAGCCTCAAATATATTAGCCATCTGAACCACAGCAGATTGAACTGCAGGAGCTGTTGGTACTAGCGATTCTGGGAGAGACGGGAAGCATTCTGGTTGATTTTGTTTGTTATTCAAGGCTGGAGTGTACAGTGCCAATACAGCCCGGCAGAATATGAATCTGCAGATAAAATCCAACAGATAGATAAGATAAACAAGTACAGAGACTTCGAGAAACCAACAATGTTTATAGTTCCCAGTTACTACACAATGTATGTCCAAAAATGAACCTCCAAATCTTGTAATATTCCACTAGAAACTTGGAAGGGAAACATTTACCTTAGGAGTAGTCGTCTCAAGAAGGGATCTTTTAGTATCTGCGACCAAACAGGGTGAAGGGTATCTGATATTGCCAATGTTGACGCCCATTCGTTCATAAACGAGGAAAGAACCTTCTCAGCCTTGTTCAAAATATCCTAATACATGGCAGTAGTCAGTAAGCAAAAGAGAGAAGTGAAGATAAAGAAGCATCAAGCAAGGGATGAAGCTCTATGTCAACCTACCGTGTCCATATCAGAGCCGGAATTCCCACTTAACAAGCAAAAAGCTTGGACTGGTGAAGTGAGAAAAATGGTGAAAAGGCTACCACTAGGTTGACGAGAGAAATCAGCGGAGATAAGAGGGGGAGTATGTGATGGAGACAGAAGCAATGCAGCTGGTTCTCCTTTCTCCGCTCCACAAATATTCTTCAAAAAGAGGAGAAACATTCATATCTTCTCAATTTAACATAAGTATCAAAAATGAATCTTAACATAAGAAAGATAAAGTCGGGTATTGTCACCTTAAAAGCTGGGCTGCTATCACTGTCAATGATTATGAACAGAGGTTTCCTTGTAAATGGAACTAAATCAGAGGGATAGATGTAGCTTGATCCTGGGGATAAAGACAGTTCAATTATCAGATAAAGTGCAGAGAGACTTCAGAAAATAGCAAACTATAGATAAACTAAATGCAGAATTATATGTTGCGGCCCTTGGTTGTTTATGAATATCTGGAAATTTCAGTGTTGTTTATTTTCAGATGCGAAACATATCTAACTGGATTCATAACAGTGCTCCAAGTTTACCCAAGATTTTTTCTCTTACAAGTTACCACCTTCTGCCCTTTAGAAGATATATAGCTTGATGTTACCTAGTGGATCCTAACTGTTTATAAACGATACTTTATATAATCAACCTCCTACATGCAGATCGCCTAATCAGATAGTATACCTGTGAGCCCATGACTGCCAAAAGACAAACCACATGAGGTACTGACTGCATCCTCACTGATTTGCCTCAAAGAACCAGATGGTGTAATTTGAAGTGATGGGTCTCTCTCTTGTTTGATTGTGTGAGATTCAAAGTCTCTTAAGATATTTTCCTCAACATTGGTTGCACTTCTACTACTCAAAGGCGATGATGAAATCTGCCCAACCTTGCCTGCATGAAAATGTTAATGTTAGAAGCTAAAGAACTCATTAATACAAAGAAAAGGAGCATAACACCAAACTTAAACTAGGCACATTACCAGAAGCAGACAGATATAATAAAAGAATGCCATGAGAAGGAAGTTCCTCACAAATAGTGGCCAAAACCTACAAAGATAAACAGGGATCACAGAATGATGTTCCAGAGAGCCAATGGTTTCAGTTAGGCCAAAAAAAAAAATCAACTTACAGCCAAAAAATGAGTTATGGAAGGACGATAAAGGACAGCTTTTCGAGGGTTAGGTGGCAAAGTAGGATCAGTCATGCTCTGGGAGTTAATACGAGCAACTCCAGCTGGAGCATTCTGACCCATTTTAGTACCAGTCGACTGATACAGAGAACCACTTGGTTCCCACTCTAAGCATTGAAGCATCCTAAAAGAATCGAGTGTGAGCTCTGAATACTTGACCTGGTCATACAGCAAGGTAACAAATTTTAGAGGGTATGAATGTTAAAATAGGCATTCATACAATGAACAAGTAAAATGTTACCTCGTTATAGTGATAACTGCTCAAGATTGCATCTGTCAACCTTAAAGACCTACTTGAACGTGGTGTACCAGCTTCCAGATTAGAATCCAGTACAAGACTGTATCTTAGAGGTCTGATGTTCATAAATGCAGTGTCAGATTTCAGAAATCTAACTATCTCCTGTGCCACCACCTTCCATTCCTTAAAATCAATTTCCTGAACATTAAAAATTGTTTATGTAATCAAGTAATAGATGAAAAATTGTTTTTTTTGTCAAGAGAGGTTTCCAGAACAAAACCTGGAATGACCTCTTGCATTCATCGATCAACCGTTTAAACTGATCAAGGGTTTGATGCAACATCTCACGGCGGCCAAGGACTAAACAGACCATAAGAAACCTTGAGAGAAAGCGTAGCTGTTTGTTTGCAATATTGAGATCCTGAAACAATCCATCTTTGAAGTACTCCCTAGTGAGTATTGCCTCATAGAAAACATAGGACTCAGATAAGTAACCAGCATCACTAGTTCTCATATAATGTCCATAGTAAAGCTGAGCAATTCGAGATGCAATTTCACCAATCTCCCATCTCTTAAGTCCAGCATCAACAAGCTTCTGCCTATTTTCTTGCTGAAACTTCCATAATTGTGTGTATACTTTGAAGACCTTGAAGAAATAGTTTTCATACCTAAAAAAACAACACTTTGGAAATTATATATATACTCACTCTCAATCTCTATCCTATTTTAAATTTACTAGCAAAATTCTCTCGAACCCACAATTCTTATGTCAACATAAGCAAGATTTTGATAAGAAAATCACCTGCTGCGTTCATAGAAGGGCAAGTCTCTGATCTTGGAGAATTTCTTATCAGCTTTGTTAACGAGAGACCAGTAACCTTCACTCAGCGGTATACTATTACCGCTCATTTGATGCGACATTTCCGACGAAGCAGACACTCTTCAGAGATCGAGGCAGGGAGACTCGGAAGACCTTTTCGCCGTTCCTATGCGATCGTCGTCATCTTCGCTACCGACCGGTTTGTATCAATAAAACCATAATTGGATTCTGGTTTTGTATTATGGGCCTTTGGGAACTTTTGACTAAAATAACCCAACCACACTATAAGTAAAATACTTGTTTTTTTTCATAGATAGCCCAAACTTTATGTGGAGTGGGAGTAGTTACTAACTTGACGTGATCATAGATACTCAAAATCAAAGGAATGATAATAAACATGATGCTTTATTTCTTATTTCTCTTTACTTCTAAACACTAAATACATATTTATTTATCGTGTATAAATAAATATGTGTGTGTATACATAACACAAAAGAAACGAAATGAGCGAGACAAGAACAGGTTCAGAATTGTATCCGATCAAAACCATCGTCGTTTTGATCCAAGAGAATCGTTCTTTCGACCACACACTCGGCTGGTTCAAAGAGCTAAACCGGGATATCGACGGAGTTATGAAATCAGACCCGAAATTTAACCCGGTTTTGTCCTCAGACTTAAACCCTCACAATGTCGTATTCGACGATCAGTCTCACTACGTTGACCTTAATCCAGGTCACTCCATTCGGGATATTTACGAACAAGTGTTCGGTAAGCCATGGGATTCGAGTCACCCGGATCCAAATCCTGGTCCAGCTACAATGTTAGGTTTTGCCCAAAATGCCGAACGTAAAATGAAAGGGATGTCATCTGCGGTTATGAACGGATTTAAACCTGATGCTTTACCGGTTTACAAGGAATTGGTTCAAAATTTTGCCATATGTGATAGGTTAGCCGGTTCAGTTCTTTATAATATCTTATTTGTCTCCTTATCAGCCATGTTAATCTATAAACCGAACCACATATTTAAAAGACCCGGTTATCGTAAGTGTGATAACTCTCTTTTTTCTTAAGCCGGACGCTTTTCTAATAAACTGGTTAAATTTGTTGGCTTAGCTAATATGTATGCCGGTTTGGTTTATCCAACTTAAACCGAAATGGAAATTTCATGCTCTTTTTTGTGTTGGTCAGGTGGTTTGCGTCGGTTCCTGGTGCAACAGCGCCAAACCGATTGTTTGTCCATTCGGCAACAGCACATGGAGCAACGAGCAACGATAGGATATTACTCATAGAAGGTTTTCCACAAAAGACAATATTCGAGTCTCTCGATGAAGCTTGTTTTACATTTGGTATCTATTACCAAAACTTTCCAACTATTCTCTTTTATAGGTATTTTTATTACATGTTGCGAGTAAACTCAAAGATTATAGTATTATCTGTTTACGTTCAATATAGCTTTGGCTATTTATTTTATTAGTATTTTATGTATATTTTTTTAGGAATATGAGAAAACTCAAGTATTTGACACATTTCCACGACTACGGACTAGAATTCAAGAAAGATTGTAAAGAAGGGAAGCTACCAAACTATGTCGTGGTCGAACAACGTTGGTTTGATCTATTGTTAAGCCCGGCCAATGACGACCACCCATCCCACGACGTCTCCGAAGGCCAAAATCTAGTGAAAGAGGTTTACGAGGCCTTGAGATCGAGTCCTCAATGGAATGAGATTTTATTCATTATAACATATGATGAACATGGTGGATTCTACGACCATGTTCCTACTCCGGTTGATGGAGTTCCTAATCCGGATGGTATCTTGGGATCTCCACCCTATAATTTTGAGTTTAACCGGTTAGGTGTTAGGGTTCCTGCTTTCTTCATCTCTCCTTGGATTCAGCCTGGCACAGGTAGATTATTACTTAAACAATAGAGACTAATTTTGTTTTAACGACTTCTACATGCATATGTATTTTTATGACATTTTAATATGTAGTTCTTCATAGGCCCAATGGGCCGTATCCAAGTTCACAATATGAGCATTCATCAATCCCCGCAACGGTCAAGGAAATTTTCAGACTCAATGATTTCTTGACAAAGAGAGATTCATGGGCTGGTACTTTTGAATCTGTTATTACAAGAGATTCGCCAAGACAAGACTGCCCTGGTAATTATATATATCATCTTCTAATAAATTTAAATTATAACAAAATTAACTATGGTTATTTATTTCGAATAAATTTTCATCTTAATTATGAAGAAACATTGTCGAATCCGGTCAAAATGAGAGCGACGGTAGCAAATGAAAAAGCAGAACTGAGTGACTTTCAAGAAGAGATCGTGATAGTGGCTGCGGGGCTAAAAGGAGACAACAACAATGAAGAATTGATCCATAAACTATGCAAAGAAACTTGTGTTACGGATGCTTCCAAATACGTAACAAACGCGTTTGAGGAATTTCTAAAAGAGTCTAGAAAGGCAAGAGAAAGAGGGCATAATGAGAACGACATCGTTTATTGCGTTTCATGTTGATGATGGTTATGATCATGTTGTGAAATGCCTAAAAATCAAATATTAATAATACGTTTTTATATGATATGATCATTATTATAACATTCAAACAACATAACGTGCTTACCACAAAAGTATAACAGAAACAACAATTAATGAGAGATTATTTTTGGTAGAGGAAGAGTTTTATCTAAACACATCAACAACAAACAAGTAATAATACACAACAACATAAGCAGACGATGATGAAACATAAGTCTTGTTCTTTTGTCTCCTTGACCAGTGTTACAATTGTGTAGGGAGACACCATTTTTACTGGTCCATAAGCAATTTAGAACCTGGATAAGAGAACAACTTCACAGTGTTTCCATAACTTAACTCCGCGAGCTCTTCTTTCTTCATGTTTGACAGGTTTGCAACATAATCTAGTATCTGTTAATAGCGGAAAAGATCAGACAAGTAATATGTAATCTAAACAGCAGAAACAAGAAGGTCATATCATAATATCATACAGCAAGAATGTTTGCAGGCTCATTGAGAGTTGGTTTTGGATCCGAAGAACTCTCATCGGATTTTGGTAACCCGTCAGGTGAATCTGTCTCCAATAAGAACCTATCCGAAGGAATCTACACATATAAACAAAAAAAAACTTTAAATACTTTGGTTATTTGGAAGTTGCCTATATAGTCATAGATGAAATAAAAACAAACCGATTTCAAAGTCTTTTTTGCAATTGTCTGATCAATGTAAGTGAACCAACCAGAAAAAGAAAAGTAAGCACCAAGCTCAGCAAGTTTAGGAACAACTTCAGCTGAGCCATTGAATGAATGAAGAATCACACCAGCTGGAAATGGCCCTACGGATCTGCGTGCGTATATATAGTAAACCAAAAATAAACCTAATGGGCCATTTCATGGGCCTTAAATATCTTTGTAAATGCAAGTTGTTGATACACACCTCATAATATCGAGTAGATCATCAAATGCATCAATGCAATGAACTGCAACTGGTTTGTTCAGTTCCTTTGCAAGTTCCAACTGTGGGCGAAACACAACAAGCTGGTCTGAGTAATCAATTCCTGATGCTAACGGACTTTTGTCCAACCCAATCTACGAGATAAGCAAATTTAATAATTTTAGAATTCTATAATTATATTTTAGTTTAAGATGTATCAAGAGATCATTTAGACCAACTTCTCCAACAGCAGCTGTAGGAGTGGTCTTAAAGAACTTCTTCAATGTGCTAAACCAATTAGGGCTCCTCTCAGCAATAAACCTGAAAACCAAAATAAAATGAATTTTAACTTTTTGAATTAATTGAAAATAAACATGCAATATAAAATCCATACCAAGGATGAAGTCCAAAGCATGGGACAACAGAAGGATACGTCTCTCCCATCTCTTTCACCAAGTCCCAATCTTTCTAGCTCCATAAATAAGAACCATTAATGATAGAATATATATACACGTAAGTAACAGTGACCGGATGATCAGGAAATTTTACCTCGGAGGTTCCATTGACAGCGAAATTTGTAACACCAACAGCTAAAGCAGCAGATATGAGCTGAGAGGTTTTGTCGATGACCCTCTTGTCTTGGAGGTGACAATGAGCATCAAACAACTTCATTTTCACCTCTAATTTCTTGGTTCTAAGAGATCTCTGTGGCTTTCAAGTTCTTCAACTATCCAGAGAGACATATATATATATAGATGGATGGTTTATGTACATGTGTTAATGGCTGAACCCGGAAGGTTCATATGATCAACACAAAGCGTTGACTTTTAAGATAGTTTGAGTTTTTAAGAAAACTCTGATCTGGATTTACTTGATACTGAAGTTAGAAAATATTTTTTTTTATTTTAAAGATTATTTACTAAACAATACTTTTTATAAGCGTACACGATTAACTTAACTTAGCCTTAACTTATAAATCGTCAACGATTTTCGTACCTAGATTATTTCTTTTTATTAATCTTCATTGTCCTTTAATTTATAGGTTCATATATACATTGCTAGGCTATTATAAAAAGGCCCATAGGGCTTGTTTGTTGTATGTATATTATGTGTTTTCTCTCATGTCTATGGGCCTTAAATGGGTTTCCATATAAATATCAACGCTTTAGGTTCCTTCATGGCGGAGAAGTAGAACCGTTTGCAAAACAGTAAACCCTAAGTATCGAAATTTACCAAAGAGAGTAATGAGAGAATGGAGGAATCGAAGCAGCAACTGATATTTCAAATGCAGAAGCAACTACAAATGCAACAGCTTGAACAAATGAAACATCGTCGACAAGAGTTTGGAACCAATGCTCTTGAGCATTTCAACCATACTAAAGCACAAAGCTAGATCAGCCAAACTAAGCATGGAGAATTCTTCAATATATCATTACAATCCGTTTATATCGAAGACCTTAATTCCATTACATTGAATTAAGACCAAAATCAAGGAAACAAAAAACATACGTCATTAAATGATTATCATTGCAAAACAAAATAAAAAATGATTAAATCCCAAATCCTTTCATATAATATATATATTTGATAATTTGTACTTAGAAAATCTTGGCAACATCTTTCATAAGACCACGATTGGCACTTGCGAAATCAGAAAATTCTTCAAACGATATGTATCCATCACCATCCGTATCAATCTCAGTCATCATACGTTTAATCTCGTCGTGTGTGACCGAGCCTAGGTTCTTGAGAGCATCTCCAAGCTCAGCAGATGAAATTTTTCCATCTCCATTAGCATCAAATTTCTTAAAAATACGTTCATGCTCAGCTTTTTCAGTTGCATCAGCCATTGTTTATACTTCTCTTCTTATTGATCGGAGACATTGATGATCATAAGTGTTATATAAAGAGATTTGAATGTGAAGAAGGTGAGGCTATGCTTTAAATTAGGCGACTTGAAGAGAGAACTAAGTTTACCAAAATTAGAATGTGACTTGGTCTTCCATTAACTGTCAAGAGACCCGATACTATGTTGTTTTATTTCATTTTTTTTTGTTGTTGCAAAAAATAAGAAAAAAAATCTAGTATATCATCCGCGAGATTAGCATGGCTAGGAAATATACTAAAAATATATATTTTAGTTAGTTTATATGACTATATTATTTAATATATATTTAAGCGATATTAGTGTGTTTTTATATATTTTTTTTCATGTATTGATAATTTACAATATGATTAAATTATATTATACTTGATATTTGTTTATCTTGATAATACATAGTCGAATAATGATTATGGGTTTTGCATAAATGAATCCGAATAATATAAAATTGTAAATCCTGATTAACGGATATATCAAATAAATAATAAAAATTAATCAGATTTATTTCAAATGTTTTATATTCGGATAATTCAAATATGATAGTTATTATTAGTTTAAAATATTTTACTATCTAGTTCAAATTTGGTCTACATTGAGATCATATTATATATACCATATATGAAATATTAAAAAATATAAATTTGGTTAAATAAAATTTGATTAAATTCTACAAATATAATTAAAAACATAATGATAACAATAATTAGACATATAATCGATACTAATTCGATAATAATAGTATATAAATAATTATAATAAATTAGGTGAAGTTAGCTCGTATTATTGTATCTATATCTTTTTATAAAAATAAATAATATTTTTATTTTTATTTTATATTTATAGTTTCCAATAATAATATTTATTCATTTAATATTTCTAATGATTAGTTATATATCTTAAAAGAATGNTATATTTCATATATTTTTAAGAGATTTAAAATTTAAAACTAATTGACTTATTTTTATTTATTAAAAATTTATTTTAAATTAATAAAATATTATGAGATTAGTTAAATTTTATTAATATAAAAAATATAACATATACTCCATATAAATATAATTTAATATTTTTGTATAAGTTTAAATATCTAAATATAATGTATTTATTAATTAAATAGTTTTTTAAAAATTTCGTTTTAATATTTAGTTAAAAATTTTATTTAGTATTTTTTGAATAAATAATGAAATTTATTTTTAAAATATTTAAGTATTATTATTTATTAATATATAATATAATTTATAATATAAATAGATCTGATAATATTATATTACCATATAATTTTTTTAAGAGAATCAATTTTCTGTTAGTATTGCTTAAATAGTAAATAGTAGACTAATGAACGAAAAAACATTGATTAATATTTGATGATATGTCACATTTTAGCTCAAAATCATATTTTATATACATAATTTGAATGCGTTTGGATTCCAAAATCCTTTAACTTGGCCCAAAAGACTTGATTGGACAATCCATATTGCTATGACACATACATTTTCCATATATTTATTTAGAGAATTTGGAAGAATTTATTTCAATTTAATGAAAATCATATTTTACATTTTTCTTTACTTATTATTTTTTCTTATGGAGATTTGATATTTGACAAGGTTTAGTAATATAGGCTTAGTTTAACATGTGTCAAACTGGAATCCCGTATAATTTGTCTTAAAAGTAATTCTTTTCTTCAAAAATATATTTATTTTTACTATTTTAAAGCTATAGAAGTTAATACATTACCAATGTCCAAAATCCAATGTTATTTAAGTTATACATTTAAACAAAATCTGAGTTTTTGTGAGATAACCATTATTAGCTTACAGATGCAACAAAATCCAAATATTATGATAAAATCTACATATTTTCCCATATATATATATCCTCTTTTATTTTTAATTTTTATTTCACCTTTTCTACGAATCCTTTACCAATAACTAATTATCAAATGGACTATCAGATTTCCAAAAATCTATAAATATAAGAACATAGTAGTAGTATATGTCACGTTTCAGACACGAACAAAAGAAGAATATCAAACAATAGTCTTATAATGTCTGCAAAAAGGATCTTCGACAAGTACGACAAGAACAAAGATGGTAAACTCTCATTGGACGAGTTTCGTGAAGCGGCTTTAGCTTTCTATCCCAATTTTTCTAAGGAAGAAACCCTAAAGCTTTTTGAAGAGATTGATGTGGACCGTGATGGTGAACTAGGCTCCGACGAGTTCACTTCGGGCATTGAGAAGATATTAAAAGAAGTGTTTGATTTTTGTGATGTTGACTGTGATGGGAAGATAACGGTCAGTGATTCACATATGATCATGACTAGTATCGGGAACGGGAAAGATTACACCGAGAAGGTTCGAGCCGTGGATGAAGATGGTGATGGTTATTTAAACTTTGACGAGTTTATAACTTTGGTCATTGGTGATATATGAGCACAAAGAGTAAATTTATTGGTGTTAATAAAAAAGCTTTTTTTATTTTATTTTCTATATAAACTAAAGTGCTTGTTGTTTTCAGATGTTATGGGTTATTAAGATTAATAAAATTAAAACTAATATAAAATCTGGTTCTTGCTATATTTCATAAAAAATTAAGTTATGATAATACTCCCAATAATTTTTTTTATATTTTATTTCTTAACCAAATAATTAAGTTACTAAACATACGCGTGTGAAGTCAATAACTCGACGGTTCCGCCCTAATCCATGGAACTATTCTGTTGCTTAGTCTTAACCTTTTCTTTTAACAATTTAACCATTTGCGAATTATTTACTAAATCAAACTTCAATGTGAACGTGGAATATTATGTTTCTTCCTTATATATAATATATTAATAATAAGCATTTGTTGTTACATCATGATGAAGCAAGTTTCTCTCATTCTCATTCTTCTCCTTTCATCATCTTTTGCATCTCAAACCTCAACCGCATTATACGGTGGAATCAAAGGTAACAATGGTACTGATGTTAACGGGTTAGCTATGATGTGTTTTCCAGACCTAGGAGATGGAGAAGCCTGCGTTGCTGAAATCCTCGGGTCATACTTAAACCGTGCAATAATGATAGGACCAGAATGTTGTAAGGCCATTATTGAGATTGATGAAGATTGTACACAAGCCATTTTCGAACCGTTTAGTGATTCTTACTTTACTAGTTCCGTCAAACAGTTTTGCAATTATATCAATAGTTGATTGATATTAATTTTGTTTTGGTGATTTTTTTTTTTTAATTTTTATTGTGTCGTCTTGTTCTAGATTATGGTTTATTATCACGAATTTGTTCCTTAAATCTTAAACTTTGAGTTTGATTAATATTTCACTGAATGTGTTTATATTTATTTATATTTCATAATGATTTGTAAAATTTTTAACATGGTTTATAACTTGTTACTAAAATCTTTTTTTTTGTAAAATGGTTTACAATTTTAATATAGTTTTACTTTTCTTTGCTTTGTTCCGTTTACTACTTTGTTCCATCAATCAAAGAATAAGTAAAAGCTGCTAAAAGAAGAAAAGTTGAAGAATAAAATTCGCCTTTGTTTAAAGTTGACAGATAACAATAATTCGTTTAAATTGTTTTCAAATACAAATTAAATAGTTAAGAGAAACCTAGTAGCTTCAAGAATCTCTCTAAAGCAATCTAGAAACAGTTAAAACTGTGTTCGTCAATATTCTCCAAAGTCAAAACCATCAAACCTCTTAGAAATACTATATATATTAGACTACATCGTAATCTCAAATCATCAAGAAAGCTAGAGAGAAATGGGAAAGACACGTACAGTGGGAGTGGGAATGGACTATTCTTCAACGAGCAAATCAGCTCTCCGGTGGACGGCGGAGAATCTCTTAGAAGACGGTGACACTGTCATCTTAATCCATGTCCAACCACAAAACGCTGATCATACTCGCAAAACTCTCTTCGAGGAAACCGGTTCACGTACGTATTTAAATAAACTATTATAATAAATAAATAAATAATTATCTTTTTGTTATTTTAAATTTATTGGTTAATTATTGCAGCGTTAGTTCCTTTGGAGGAATTTAGAGAGGTTAATTTCTCTAAACAGTATGGACTTGCTTACGATCCTGAAGTTCTTGATGTTCTTGATACACTCTCTAGGGCTAAAAAGGTAATTTTCTTCTTTCGCAATCACTATTGGTTTGGTTGTTCTTTGAATAATGATTTTAGTTCATTGTATTAAATTCTTACTTGTGTTTAAAATGAAAGGTGAAGGTTGTGGCAAAGGTGTATTGGGGAGATCCAAGGGAGAAACTTTGTGATGCTGTCGCAAATCTGAAACTTGATTGTATTGTTGTTGGTAGTCGAGGTTTGGGTCCTCTCAAAAGGTATTGTAATAACTCCTTGGAAAACAAATTAAACCGTGTAGTTCTTAATAGTATATAATTCGATTGTAGCTTTTGCATTTGGGCTTGGTTTAGTTTCTAACACTCCGTTAGTGTTTGGTTTATTTATTTAGTACTCTTTTTTATTTTACATTGAATATTAGAAAATATCCAAAATAGATATGGTAAAAAAAAACTACTACTTTCAATTTCAAATGTTCTATTTTTTTTCGTTTTAAGTGTCAATTTTATGGGTTGATTTTTTTTTAAATCTTAAAGTTTATGATGACTAATCAAATTAGGCACATCGTTAATTAACTCGACTAATATTGATTAAAACGACGTTAAACAGTTTCGTGATTGGTTTCGTTAACCAGTCGCAATTGTAATTATTAACCAATCACGGAGCAGTTTAACGTCGTTTTAATCAACGTTAGTCGAGTTAACGATGTGCCTTATTTACCAGTCAGCATAAACTTTACGATTTTAAAAAAATAAACCCATAAAATTGACATTTAAAACGAGAAAAAAAATATTTAAAGTTGTGAAATTTGAAAATAAATTTTTTTTGACCGTTTAAAAATACTTTAAGCTTTAACTAATATTGATATGTTTTTTTTGTTAAGGTAATGGTTTGGTTTAGTTTAATTAACGGCTGTTTGATTTGGTTAACCGTACTAAACTGAGCACGTCTATATTTGGAACGTATATCAGCTAATGAGTACGTTATGATCTATGTGTTATTTTGTGTAGGATGTTGCTGGGTAGTGTGAGCAATCATGTGGTAACTAATGCAACATGTCCAGTCACAGTTGTTAAAGCTAACTAAAGTCTCAATGATCAAGATTAACCTCATCGTCTAAATATACTCTTAGTGAATATATTCGTTATGCTATATGTGTGTGATCTTTTAATACAGAAACAGGCTTTGAAGTTGAATCTTGGTGGAAAAATAAGTTTGGTCGTTGATATGATTGTATTGTTGTTGATCGGATGTGTGGTTTACCTTGCCTATCCATATTTGAAATATGTTTTTTTGAGTCTGATAATAAACTTTAATATTTATTCATTCAAATATGTTTTATGAGTTTGCCTTAACTTGATTGGCGGGTCAGATCAACTGAAATTAAATTTAATTAATACGATAGTTAAATTAAAGGAGACTAAAACAATTGAGAAAATAACCGTTCTTTTGATACATGTTTGAATGATGGCCATTGGATCAAAGGTTTAGTCTTCATTCTACATGAAAAATTGTTTATTCATGAAAAAATTTCACTGGTTAAACAGATAAAGTTTAGTGAATGTTGAAATTTGGTCTTATTAATTTGGTGATACTAAAATAGTTTAGTGAATATATATAATACAGAAACTAGTATATCACCCGAGAGCCTAACAATAACATCGTGGAAAAATATATTTAAAATATATATATTTTACTTAAATTATATGAATATATTATTTAATATATATTAAAAAGATGTTAGTGTATTTTATATTTTTTTTGTTCTTTATGTATACATAATTTATAATATGATTAAATTATACTATATATGATATTACATATAGTTTCGATAATATAGTTTTGTAAACCCATTGTTATTATACTTAATATTATATATATAGATTAGTAAACAATATACACAATATTAAATATAAGTAGATTTATAATATATGATGAAATATATAAAAAACATAAATAAGACGTGAAATATATGATTTTATATAGTTAAGAGTTTATAGTATAATATTATTATTATTGATGATATATATGACTAATAATGTATGTATGAAATATAAAAATATTGTTGAGTAAAATATGTATTAAATAGTAAATTATCTAGTTACCCTTTTAATAATTTAATATAAATATTAAATAAAATATGATAATCTAATGACATAAATTGTAATATACCACATTAATATAGGGTTATTTTTCTGTTAGTACTGTTTAAATAATAATTAGTAGATATAGTCGTTGGTGCAAATTTATAGTTTTAGAATATGGAAAGCTGATAAAATCAAATGTTTATAAAAACAAATTATTTAAAAATCAAATAAGATATGATTGTTGGGTGTGTACACATAATAATATTGATTTGCTTAAAGTAGACAAATACTCTACCGTCAATAATAATCTTTTTATATTGATACCTAGATATACTCATTAATGAGATTATTGACCATGTTTTATGGTCAAATAATAATATTACCTTTCAGTTATAGTATGAGCTGGATAAGTCATCAATATTATTTTCATGTATTGTGTGTCAACTTTCATATATTTCAAATGCCCATATATCTCAAATTTTATCTTTTTATATATTTTCTTGGTCAATACTTATCCATATATCTTAAATGTTACTTTTTGATATATACTAACAATTATTATTTGTCTTTAACATATAATTTGACCCATTCCAAATAATAAACATCTATATTTTCTTTTTATAAAACAATATAGATATAATCATCGTAATACTATTTTCCTATAAATATTAATAAACTTGTGCATCAAAGAGAAAACAAAACAAAACAAAACACAATTGTTTAAAAAATAAGGGTTTTTTGTGAACAACAAAATGGATACTCATGGAACTCATCCAGACGAATCACAATGTCTAGACGTGACACTCTTAGAACCAAATCAAGTTACGCAAGAGACATCAAAAGGTTTTCATTGTGAAAATTGTGATGGTCCTCCTCTTAGCAGAGAAGAATGTGAATACAATATCAAAATTCAGCGTTTGGAAAACGTCCTTCTTAAGAAGGAGGTACTTATTTGATTTTATTTGTCTAAATCAACAAATATTTCATTATTTATATTTTTATTTACATTTTATGTGCAAACTAACGATAATCTATATTTCAGTGTGAAAAATTGGCTAGTAATGCATTCAAGCAGACACCCCCACAACTAACTTTGTTAAACTCATTAGCTTCTGTTCATGGACAATTGCAAATTGATATAGCGCAATTATCCAAAACTGCGATAGGTGCGGTTGAAGAGCTGAAACAGCTGTTTATTACTGATGGAAATTTCTGGCTTAAGACGGCTTTCACTGGGAGAGATGTGATCGATCAATGTAGCTACGAGACGTTCACTCGCGCGACCAAACATTTCATGACTGGTAGTGCTTCCATTGAGTCTTCTAGAGATCTCACTGTGGTTCCTATAGAAGCAAAGAACTTGGTCCAAATGTTCTTAGATTCGGTATGTGTAATATCATAAAATAATATCTCCAAGTATGATTGATTTTTGAGGTCATCTTTGTTGTTACTATTCACATTTTTCCCTAAATTAACGATTTTTAAATAAATATATGAAAATGATAATTTTATTTTTTGTCGACCTAAAATGGTATTTTTTTATTGCAGGGAAAATGGAAAGAGCTATTTCCAACGATTGTGAGCAATGCCAAGACGATTTATGAGCTCGGATTGGAGGTCCCTACAAATGAAAACTCCTATGTATTGCGAGTGGTAATAACTAAAATCTTATTTGACTTTGAGATAACATAAACATAAATATATATACAGTTGGAGTTTTGAATGTGATGAAATTGATATATAGATATGGGAGCAACTACACATTCTGTCGCCGCTAGTGCCACAAAGGGAGTTCGAGATCGTCAGGTTCTGCCAATTGATCGAGGAAGGACTCTGGATTATTGCTGATGTTTCATACCGCATTGTCGACAATGAGCAAGTTGGTGCGTCTTGTTACAAACGTCCTTCTGGTGTTCTTATCCAATCCTTGCCCGATGCTAAATCTAAGGTCTCTCCATATACATATTCCCTATTGAACTCATATATATACAATTGGTATATTTTTAATATGTTATAAACAGTTATATTCATTAATCCTATCACAATATTCTAGGTGGTGTGGATAGAGCATGTGGAAGTAGACGACAGATTTAAGACTCATAAAATCTATAAAGACCTTTTATACAGCGGGTTAGGTTATGGAGCTAAAAGTTGGATTGTCACGCTTGAGAGAATGTGTGAGAGGATGGCTCTTTCCTCCATCCTAACCATTCCTGCAACTGACTGGAGCACATGTACTTATACACGCGTAGTCTCAAAAACCCAAGATCTTGGATCTTTTGGTGAAAACTTTAATGTTCTAAGTTTACATATATATTTTTGGCAGTTATGGATATTGGAGAAGGAAGAAGGAGCTTAATGAAATTAGGAGAAAGAATGCTCAAGATTTTCAACGAAGTGTTAATCATGCGTGGAAAAGTTGACTTTCCGGAGAAGTCAAAATATGGAGTAAGAGTATCGTTCAGGATGAACAGTCAGGCTGGTCAACCCCCTGGCATAATTGTTAGTGCTGAGTCTTCTTTCTCAGTCCCTGTAGCTCCTTTGCAAGTCTTTACTCTCCTACGTAATCTAGATACTCGTCAACAGGTTCTTTCATTTCTCTCTTACTTTTACCTAATCTCATGATTATTCATCGATTTAAAATGTTAATTAATAATTTTATATATTAACAAAAAATTAAAATAATTTAGTTTTCGTTCTATTTTTTATTTTTGACAATCAAAATTTTTTTCTTTTCTTTTTATTTATTATTGTCTCACGTTTTAACAACAAAAAGCTTTTGCGTTTTAACAGTGGGATGTTCTTTCTTATGGAAACGTAATCACCGAGCTCGCTCATGTCGCTACAGGATCAAATGACACCAACTACGTTACCATTTTTGGGGTACATATCTCTTAATTATAAATATTTGGTCATTTTTTTTACCGTTTGTCCATTTATTTATTATAATCATAATATTCATTATATATTAGTTTACAAAGATGGAGAATGCTAGCATGCTGAGGCCACAAAGCTCACACAAGGATGGGATAGTTATGCTACAAGACTGCTACATGGACGCCTTAGGAGGCATGTTAGTGTTCTCTCCTCTTAACATGCCTATAATAAAATTTGCTGTCTCCGGCCAAGTTGACCCATCTATTATTCCAATCATTCCTTCTGGTTTCATCATCTCAAGCGATGGCTACCGACGATCCACAACCGAAAACGGTGGAACCTTACTCACTGTGGTGTTTCAAATCCCAGTCAACTCTAGCAATACCAACATGACAAAAGAGATCAATGAACGGTTGGTGGACACAATAAGTAATTTGATTAGCACCAGTGTCCAAGCAGTCAAAAGTTTGCTCAATTGTCCTCAAGTTTGAACAAGAGAATATTCAGTGAAATATTCTCTTTTATCAGTTTTCTTTTTTCTTGTTTGAGATATTGGGTGTGATGATTTCTTGTTTGGTTGTGATGATTTCAAAGACATGTTTTAAGATATTTCTCATCGATAACATTATAAGTTGATCGATTGATGAATGGAATAATACATATCTTTCATTTGAGTTTTATTTCTGATGTTTTTTTTGGTTTTAGTTTATAGTTTTAGAGTTTTGGTTATATAATTAGTTTTGCATAGATTGAGGTCTTCCTTTTTATAATTAATTTATAGTTTTAAATTGATAACTCTAATCAAATCGTCGAAAAATAAGCATTTTATAGTGAAAGCAATAAAATAGTAAGTTTATTATATTAGAAAAATAAAAATAATAAAATAATTTATGTATTAAGAATATACCGGAAGGACAAAGATATGCGGGTAACACGCATCGTCACTTCATTACCACTCCTAAAACTCCCGTCGCCTATAAATACATTTCGTCTTTAATTTCTTTGATTCCTTAATATACAATCACCCTCTCTTCTTTTTTGAATCTTCTGTTACGAAAGCCTTCATCAGTAATCGGAAATGGCCCCCACGACTGAGAATCTCCCCCAACTCAAATCCGCCACCGATGGCCTTACTGAGATGAGGTTCGCGTTTATATATTTATTTACTTCTCGCTTATTTGATTTTTAGCTTCGTATTGGATCAAGAGTTCTAGATCTGAATATTCATATGATTAATTTCCACTGATCTGCTTATTTCTCTTTTTTTTTTCAGTGAGAATGAGAAGAGTGGATTCATCAACCTTGTTTCACGCTACCTGAGGTTCGTTCGTCTTTCTCTTTATCGATTCGAGTTGTGTATTTGTGGATGTGTGTTTTCGTATATCGATCGGTTCTCTGATTTGTGATGATCAAACTATAATACATATATCTATCGATTTGTTTGTTATTACTTGAGTCTCTATGATTTCTCTTATTGATTTCAATCTGCACGATTAGATCTATTAGGTTCGATCGGATCTAGATATAGATCTGAATTGTCGTCTTCGTTTACGTGACAGTAGACTAATTAGTTTCAACGTTCACTTATTTCATATGAATTTTGATATGAAGCGGTGAGGCACAGCACATTGAGTGGAGTAAGATCCAGACACCTACTGATGAAATCGTTGTTCCTTACGAGAAAATGGTTGCTGTCTCCGAAGGTTTTATTCATCTTCACTGATACAAATTTATTTTGTTTCAATATGGTTGCAGTTTCTCTGTGATACTAAAACTATGTTTATTTGTGAAAATGATGTAGATGTTTCTGAGACCAAGAATCTATTGGATAAACTTGTTGTGTTAAAGCTTAATGGAGGTCTTGGGACAACAATGGGATGCACTGGCCCGAAGTAAGTCTTTTTTTTTTTTTGGATCCATTTGCTCTCTCTTTGTGATTTCAGTTTCATGTTCAATGTTGAATATGGCGTTTCTTTTGCCTTTTTTGGCTATTTTTCCAATATGGAGATCTATTTGCCATGTCATCGTTGCCTTTAGACTTTCTGGTTGACTGTTCTCTTATTCTACAGTATAAATCTGTCATTAATTCCTTGTAAATTTTTGGCATAGCAGTCATGTAGTAAAGAAAATTATATCTTGTTTTTGTTTTCTGTGCAGATCGGTTATCGAAGTTCGTGATGGTTTGACATTTCTTGATCTGATTGTTATCCAGATTGAGGTTCGTCATTTTCTTTTGATACTCTACTGTACTGCCTCCTTAATGTTTCCTAATCTTAATGCCTGATATATTGTTCACCCTCAGAATCTCAACAACAAGTACGGCTGCAAGGTTCCATTGGTTCTCATGAACTCGTTTAATACACATGATGACACACAAAAGGTACTTGTGGATCAAATCTCTTCACTTCTATATTGATGCAATTCTTTTCGACTGACTGTTGTTGTAATATTCAGATCGTGGAGAAGTACACCAACTCAAATGTTGACATTCACACTTTTAACCAGGTTTGTGGGGTGGATGCATATCAAATTAGCAAATTATATTATCATTTGGTATGAAAAACTGACATTAGATCTACTACTAATAATGTTTATATGGATGTTTCTAGAGCAAGTATCCCCGTATTGTGGCTGATGAGTTTGTGCCATGGCCGAGCAAGGGAAAGACCGACAAGGAGGGCTGGTATTAATACATTTTGTTTATACTATTCAAATCAAACATAGTATCTGCTGCTTTTTATGACAAGGAGGGCTTAATTCATTGCATGTTTACAGTTTTAGTTAGTTCCATCTGTTTACTGGTTGACCATATGCTCTATTCGTCATAGAATTTGTTTGATTGTCCGGAATATCTTCTGTTGTTTATCAGATCACTTGCTAATAATTTATCTTTGTGAAGGTATCCACCCGGTCATGGTGATGTATTCCCAGCCCTTAATAACAGTGGAAAGCTCGATTCTTTCTTATCACAGGTTCTTTCTTTAATGCAGTCAACAACTGTCTTCCTCAGCATTTAAGATTGATATCTATGTTAATTGAAAATTTTGTTTTCTTGGTTCCTCAGGGGAAGGAATATGTGTTTGTTGCCAATTCAGACAACCTGGGTGCTATCGTTGACTTAAGTATCGCTTCTCGATCTTGTTGATACATAATACTTGATCAGAAGATTTTACATGAAAATCCCTTACTAACTATTTTGTTTGCCTCTTCCTTCATCTAATTGCTGCAGAAATCTTGAAGCACTTGATCTTGAACAAGAACGAGTACTGTATGGAAGTTACACCCAAAACCTTGGCAGATGTAAAGGGAGGAACTCTCATTTCTTATGAAGGCAAAGTCCAGGTATGTTCTTAATTTGGTAATTTCTTGTTTTGATTTACCTTTTATTATTCATGGTTGTTTATAAAACTGCTAATCAGATTTGGTTTTTTATCTACTGTTTCTTGACCTCTAAAATGGACCTTTTTTTTGGTTTATCCCAGCTTCTGGAGATTGCTCAAGTTCCTGACGAACATGTAAGTCTATAATTCTTTGCTTTCCTTCCTGTTACTGTGTGGATTAAATTTTCTTATATATTCTTGTATAGAATATACATTAGATATTTGGGTAAAGTTGGTAGCTTAGTTTACTGAATCATCCCTTGATAACTCTGAAAAGCCCTTTCGCCCTTCTCTTGGCTTTAGGTTGTTCTTATGAAGAGAAAATAGTAAATGCCAATTTTATTTAACAAAAATAGAATGTCAAACTTTAGACTTTGTTTATGTCTTTTTAGCTCATGTTTTGATGCTTTTGGTAGGTCAATGAGTTCAAATCAATTGAGAAGTTCAAGATATTCAACACAAACAACCTGTGAGTAGATCACATTCCTGATGGATTTAAAACAATATAAACTTATTTCTACACTAACCGTGTAAGTTGACAGATGGGTTAACTTGAAGGCCATCAAAAAGCTTGTGGAAGCTGATGCACTTAAAATGGAGATCATTCCAAACCCAAAGGTTCATGCGTATAATCCTATTGCCCAATTTTTTGTTTTTTGAAAATTTCGTAGTTATCTAACCTAAGAAAGCTTGAAAATTATGTTCAGGAAGTTGATGGAGTTAAAGTTCTTCAACTAGAAACTGCAGCTGGTGCTGCAATAAGGGTAACATGCTTCTCCTAGTGGCACATTTCAAAATATAGAATGCAAACTTTAATCTTCTCTTTTAACTCTTTTTTATTTCTTCTTACACTTTTGTCTTAAAACAGTTTTTTGACAACGCTATCGGTGTTAATGTACCTCGCTCACGGTTTTTGCCAGTGAAGGCAAGTTCAGACTTACTGCTCGTCCAGGTAAACTCTCTATTCACCACATTTAATAGTAATAATAAAGCAGACATCTGTTGTTGGCTAATGATTTTAGTTTATTGTTTGTTCCACAGTCTGATCTCTACACCCTAGTTGATGGCTTTGTCACCCGAAACAAAGCTAGAACTAACCCCTCGAACCCATCCATTGAATTGGGACCCGAGTTCAAGAAGGTAAAAGAATAAAAGGATCTATTGACAAGTTTTGTTTATTTATAAATCTAAGCCCTCGCTTATTGTATTGAAAAAAAAATCAGGTGGCTAATTTCTTGGGAAGGTTCAAGTCCATCCCTAGTATAGTTGAGCTAGACAGCCTTAAGGTGTCTGGTGATGTTTGGTTTGGCTCTTCCGTTGTTCTCAAGGTACGTATATATATATACATATTTGTAAATCTGTGTGTGTAAATCCATAACACATTAGTTCCTGATATAGTGTTGACATAATATATGTATATATACGTACTTAAAATGGTTCATTTTGGTGCTTTTGAAGGGCAAGGTGACTGTGACGGCAAAATCCGGGGTGAAGCTCGAGATTCCAGATGGGGCCGTGGTCGAGAACAAGGTAACATAACGGGCCATAGTTATATATATATATATAGGAGTGTTAAAAATTGTCTTTCAAGTTATTTTGAATATGAAAGACTAAAATTCTAAAACTGGCTGTTTGGTTTTATTTACAGAACATCAATGGTCCCGAGGACATCTGAGTAACACAAATTTCGCATTCGTCTTCCCTCTCTCATGGAAGCCACTTCTTGATGTTTCTCATCTTGATATTACTCTTTGGCATTAAAACATCCTTATCACAGCAAATTTATGAAGAAAGAATAAATAATGTCTTTTTTTTTTGCAGCTTTTAGCAAAAGTATTTTTCATTTAACTTTAATTAATTTTGCTCTATGATTTATCTGAAAAAAACAATTAAGTTTTGGAATATTTCACAATTCTTTTTTCTGCGATAATTAATTATTTACTTTCTTCAGTCATGCTCTTGGTTGAAAAATAATGAACTCGGTTTCACGTACGTATCGAGGAAAATGCAAGAGATAATACAAACGAATATTTAAGAGGGATATAACTATTTGCATTTGCTAATTTTGTAACCAAGTATTCTTCTCAGATATATAACATGAATCAGAATAACTAAATGTTACAACTTCAAAGTCAAAAGATATTAAACCTATATAGCCATCGTGAAGATTTTAAAGGCCAAAAAGATCATCGTGTATTGTGTTGTAAAAATTCCTGTGAACATCTCACTTCCCTTCAACTCTACAAGAAAACCCCCCAAACAAAGGAAAAGAAGAACAAAAAAACCTCACTCACGAATTCATTAAGCAACGCAATTGGCATGACATGGACAGCTGCATCATAGACCGCAGAGTCATAATGCATCCCATCAACTGTACATCAGACAGACGTTTGGCTAATGTTAGCCTATAATGGAACTTGAGACTTCTCTAACTTGCACTCAACGCTTGGGTATCACGTAACCGCTCGTTAATTAATTTATAAGTTTTCTAAATGACGATATAGCTCCTAAGCTAACTTAAAAGGTTTCAAACTGGAGTGAGAACAGTCCCGCCGCAAAGGCTGCAAGTCAGAACTCGGCCGTGCTGGAGGAGACAGCATGGTTTCGTCCAACGAACTCGGACAAGAGTCACCATGTTTAAATATCTATTAAGACAAATTGTATGTCAAAGGGTGTCCTAAATATTATTTTTTAAGTTCGGCTATGTTTGAACGTTTATGTTTCTTTTAGGTTACCAGACAAAATCAAGTCACAGATAAAATAAACGAAAAGAACTCTCGCAAGACTAATAAACTAAAGCTGAGACCAACTCAAATATTCATAAAGCTTTCTGAAGAGAAAAGTAAAAAGAAAAATATACAAAGAACGAAGCAGAGGTATATTGTTCTACTTCTTCACCCATCTGTACCAATAAGTTGACCAGAGTCTCTCTAAGTAAAATTGTTCTTCTTAGGTTCTCCCTACTACTAATATTCCCTCAGAATCATCACATAATAAAAGCCTGATTGGTTGCTCAAAAAGGCCCATCAACCCAGAATTTTGTAATGCCCTAAACGTCATTTTCTCAAACTATGAAAACCAGAGAATAGAATTGGTTATATATGCTTTTGTACCTGTAAGTAGAGCTCTTGTTATTATTGATCTCTTCTTCTCTCGTTAAAGGCTTTCGTGGTTGGCTTTGATGACGGTCTATTTATCTTCTCCAGTAATCTGCTAAAAGCTAGTTTAACCGGTATGCAAGCCACAGTTGGTGGCCTTGGTAATACCCGTCTGTTAGAGAGCTCGGGTGTCCGGTCCTGTAATGCCTTCATACCATTGTGTCCTTGTTCGCTACTGAATGATGATAATGCCCTTGTCTTTTGACTAGCAGATATGTTTGTGTTCTTTAGAAACTTCTTTTGCTGCTGCTGCAGCTTCCTCTCTCCAGGTGGTCGTGGTGGAACTCGCAGTGAACTGTTTCTCCTCACTGAGTTATCCTCATTACTAAGATTTCCCAAACCGAGCTTTTTAACAAACGGTTTTCTTCCCTGATCTGCCGGAGAATGATCATAGTTTGCGTCATCATCCGCCGATGCTAATGGATGCAGTCGTGGAAGCCGTGAATTACTTCTTCTTGCAGTTTTCCAAGCAGGGGGCAGAAGCAAGGGTTTGTCATGGTAAGTTGTTTCATTACCAAAGTAATCAATTGTCTGAAAATATGACTCAGAAGAACCATCTGGTAAGACTTCAACTTCGACTGGATGTCCAATTATTGCTCTACTATTAAAGTTACTCATAAGGGAGATAATTGGGACAGGCCCTTTCTGATAGCTTCCTCGCACTTCTAAATCCACATCCATCAATGGAGAATACACTTTTCTCCCAGAATGCCGATGAGAAACATCAAACTCGTGACGTAAACCTTCGAGTTTTTCCTCCCATCGCTTCTTCATACCAAACCGACCTTCCCAAGGATCATCATCCCAGTCCAGCATATCACGGCTAAAGATGTTGTTATATCCAGATGCAACCATAGTTGAGAGCTGATAATCATCACCTGGTCCAATCATTCTGTCCCCAAACTGCCTTTCGTTGGGATCAGTGTCATCAGTTCCATCGCTCATATCATCTGTCCCATTAAAATCTAACCCATAACCCATAGGCTTTTGGCCAAATGTCCTTTTCTTATATTCACAATATCTTCCATCTTCTATATGATTGCGGTGCATTTCTCTCTTACGTTCAGACCTTCTTGGAAGATTGCGCAAGTTTCTTTTTCCCTTGAGCTGCCACTTGGAAACCCTACCAGCTTCACTATCAGGATTATGGGAAGAGAGGTAAGAAGAGTCGCCAGAAATGGATGACTTATAATGATCTTCCTCACTGCTGGTGCTTTCATCTTCTCCTGACATATGTCGACTAAAATTATTGTGTTGCTCTGAACGACGCCCAGTTCCTGAAAGGAGAAGATTTCAAACTCTAGTTAGGGAATAATCAAACTTTGACAGTACATAGATAACTGTTATTTAACCATTGTAAAGGTTAACCGGTTTCTCAAGTCCAGAGGTCAGACAAAAATGCCAAGTTAAGGAAGACTCATAAATGAATATCATCTGACACAACTAAAAAACAATTTTTTGTTCAAGTAGAAATATTTATGTGATAAGAAACTAGATTTTGGTCGTCCACAAAAGCTTCACCTGATGGCAAGTGAATGTCATCATCAGTATCTTCCTCCATATCCGACGAATCAGTTTCAGATTCAGAAGTATCAGATTCAATATCCTCCAAAAATTCAGGAGGGTCATATTCTGAAAGCGAATAACGACAATCACCACCAGCAAAGGAGGAATGCATTGCCTCCCTGTGGCTTAGCAAATTGTCACGCAGGTCTAAAACATCATTAGATTTATTTGCTGTAAACATATATTTAGTTCTTTTAGCCTCCATCGTACTCCTACTATTCCCCTTTCCTGAAACAGAGCCAGAATTGCATAAGAATTTTATGTCAAAAGAGCCAGAAGCCTTAGATGTCCAACCATCTTGGGAATACAACAACTTGGAAGTTTCCAAAATCAGCTTACCTAGGGTATAAATGGGTTTCTCCATGCTATGATCTCCACTAGACGAAGCTGAAGAGTTGCTTCTGGCAAGATACTTTAAAGCTGTATCAGGAACATTGGAACATGGAATTTTTCTCTTTGAAGAGGCAGTTCGAAGCCCAAAGTCTTGCAAGCCTCTCATTCGAGGCACAGCCTCATCCTCATAACTTGGCTGATCTTCCTCTTTATCTTTCAATAAATGCATAACATCACCAACATGGTTGGCCCCTAGAAAGGCAGTTGATTCTTGTGCCCCATTGGAGATGACCTGAACCATTTTCTCCTTCTTGATTGCATCAGGAGAGTTACGATCTCTAGGTTTGTAAAGGACAAGTTTCCCTTCTTTTTTAAGCATTTCCTTTTCAAGTTCAAGAGCATGAATAATAGCATCCTCTCTACGAGCATACTTCTCTCTCTTTCTTATTGTCAACGCTTGCGAAGATTCTACCCTCTCAATACAATCATCAAAATCGCCACACCGAAATGGCTTGACTCGTTTAGATTTCTCTAAATTGTACCAATCCCTTAGCACATTTAGAAGATGAAACAAACACTGCTTTCAGTATCATTCCAAAAAATGGAAACAGAGTTGACACATAAAAAAAAAAAAAGAGACTTACACACTTGCATCTTCTCTCCCAAGTAGCTTCACAGGTGTTCCAGATCGTGGTGAAGTGACATGAGTAGAGTCAAGATCTTCTTGTCCAAGTATCCTCCCCGGCCACCACGAACCGTTCCTCCTCCTAACCCACACAATTGACCCCACCGTCCAATCCACCGCACCTGATCCTGGACTTCCCATCATTCTCTCTGTCTATCTCTAAACCCAACCCAATATTACACTTTCTCTACGGTCTCTTCTATGTCACTACCACAAAGATGGCCTCAAAAGTCTACCATTCTCCAGTTCAAAAAGAAACAATGTTTCTTCTACGGTTATGTATTGATTCACCAGAAATTAGCTCAGCCGCAGGTATTAGAGACGAATCCCCACGGATCCAATTAGAAACTGAAAACAAACGGAAGGGAACAAAGTAAATTCAGCTACGACTAAGCTTTTCATTCAGATCTGGAAAAATCCCAGTAAACCTACGCTTTACGCTAAGGTTAGGTTAACACCTTTTCTCTCTTCGCTGTTTTCACCGTCCGTCTGTAACCTATCGAAGCGAGTTCTCTCAGAAACTTCCGAGTAATCGACTCTCTCCTCCGGATGGTCCATTAATCATAGGCCCATTGAACAATCCCAAATATGGGCTTCTTCTTTTAGGCCCATTATAATCTAATATTTTTAAGGAAAGGGATAATTTTATCCTTCTTGTACGAGGATGTATGAATTCTATCTAGTTCTAAACGATACAGTTTCATGGTGATAATAGAATAATGTATAGTTTTCAAGATATTTTTGACGCTGTAACGGTCACCATCTTCGTTCTGGTCTCTCTCTTTAAGAAACCAAAACAGAGTTGTTCTTAATCAAATCTTCTTCTTTTTCTTACAGTTTCTTGGCTACTTTCGTCTCTATTGATATGGCATACAAATTCCAAGGCTTATGGTACATATAAGGGACGCTGATAACTAACTACGTGAGGATTTTGCAGATTATTTATACATATTTTCCATAATAATTTACAATGAAGCTCCAAAGTCATATCGTGCTAAAGGAGCCTAATTGATACTAACATTAGCTTTCAGAAGCAGAGCCATGTGAAGACCAAAAATAAAACACATTCATTACAAAGTATATAATGGTGCCATGGTGGAGAGAGAGACTGAGACACCATGAGTTTTGATTAGGTACTTTTCGTATCTCCATTTAGCTATTTGGATTTTTTTTTTTTTAATGGAAATGGAGTGAGCTAAAATGAGGGACCAACCGATGAGTAACCAGCGGCTTTAACCTCTTTGAGCGTAGAGGATAACCAGTCTAAACCTTCATAAAGACCATCTCCTTGAAGAGCACATGTGCCTTGTATATGCCATTTCCTGTTCTTGAGATCAAGTAAGCCAAGCCCTTCACATACTTCACGAGGAGACATGGCTCCTCTCTGAGATTGGGCAGACAGAGTCATAGATGCGAAAGAAAACAGTCAAATAAGGAAAGCTTTGAACTTTTACCATGTCTTGTTTGTTTGCAAACACCAAAATGACACTGTTGAGCATGAATGGGTCTCTTATGATATCCTGAAGAAATCAATTAGCAGATGTTAGAAACTCTGCAGAGACTATTTTACCTGAAATTCTTGCTTCATGAAAATCTTGCTTCATGAAAAGTTTCATGAAAATCCCGTATAACCTGAAATTCTTGCTTCGCTTTACCAATCCTCTCTCGGTCCAAGGAGTCCACCACATATATCTGTAAGTGCATCAAACAGTAATTTTAAGAACCGTGAACCATTAAAGACCAGAGAATATTTCTAAGCAACATGACTGTCTAAAAGCTTTGTTCATAAGAATGTAAACAAGTAGAAGTAATTATGAATTAAGTATCTGACTACACACAGAGGCAAAATAAGAATAGACTTACAAGTCCATCGGTATTATTGAAGTAATGTCTCCACAAAGGCCTCAGCTTTTCTTGGCCACCAACATCCCAGACTGTGAACATCACATTCTTGTACTGAACTTTCTCAACATTAAAACCTGTGTAAGAGAACTTAAAATCCTTCAAAACCAGTACATCATACGAAATATTACTGCTGTTGTACATGAACAATATGGCAAGAACACATACCGATTGTGGGAACAGTTGATAGAACTTCTCCTATGTGGAGCTTGTACAGTATCGTTGTTTTGCCAGCCGCATCGAGCCCTAGCATAACAACCTGGCATCTCCAAAACAAAAAACACAGCATTTGGTGATACCACAAGTAACACTAAGTTACAAACCACACTTTGTATAATCACTAGAGAAAACATTGTAGCTAAAAATTATTTGGTAATACCAGACACTTAACACTCCATACCAAAATTATCTGATTATTGTTTCATCAACAGCCAACTTATAACTCAATTGGATTCAAAAACAGATGAAAGAAGAAGACAACATAAGCAGATTCACTAGTTTACTCCTATATCCATAGTAAACTGAGGCAAAGGAAAAATTCAACTAACTCAGGAGGATCCATCAGTGGTTAGCACAAAAATGTTATAAAATCCGATTCAATTCAGCTAACACTGAATGATCTTTTCATAATTTTTCAAACTACGAATGTCAAAAGCATTGAAATCAGATACAGCTAAGTTATTATGACTTATTAACAAAGAGTAACACGCGATTCCGTCAAAAAAGGGGGAAGAACATAGAGACAATAAACGATGCGAAAGCAAAATAAAAATAGAGAAGAAGAGTAGTTTGTTAGTACCCTCATCTCCTGGTTGCCGAAGAAAGTATCGAAAAGCTTGCGAAAAGTTTGACCCATCTTTACCCTAATTAGCTAAAACCTCAATTATACTTTCTCTTATCGACACCAAACTTAGATTAAAACACACACAGATAATCAAAACTAAAGATGAAGATTTTCTTCACGGTTAAGTTAAAATATAAGAAGCTGGAGAGATTTGTGTTTCCAAGTTTGGTCGACGAGCCCTGCTTTTTCTAATTTATATAATATTTTAATGTTATTATTAATCAAAAGAATTTGCAACATAATTAAATACTCTCACTCCTTTGAGCTTCTTTCATTTATGTTTTGTTTCAGCTTCATACTGTATTCATGGGCCCATGGTAAGTAAGTGGCCCATTAAATTTCGATTTAGGAGGCTCATGTAAACAAACACAAAGCGAAACGAATATGAAACGGTACGTTTTGGGAAGTGTCTAGCTAAATCAAATGTGTTCCTTGTTTTTCGACATCAAAATTGAATCCTGATTCCGAGATAGAGATACAGCGGAAGACGATGGCTTTAACGGTGGCTAAGAGTGCATTGGAGGCTATTCGGGAGAGAGGTCTCGGCGGTTTCGTCAGAATGATCCGAGAAGAAGGCTTCCTGTTAGTTCTTCGTCTCTCTCCCTGTTTAATTTATCCTCGGATCTCTCTGGATTTGATTTGTTCGATCGCGATAGACCTAGGAATTCACAAGATATGCTTACGTTTTCTGTGAAGATTATAGCTGAACGCGCGTTTTTATCTCCGCGTATTTGCTTATAGAGTTATATAGCTGAGTCTGGCACGTTGTTTGCAATGAATAGTTACCCTTTTTCGATTGGTGAATATTAATTTTAATCAGTGATGAATGTTTATGGTTTTAAGATTGTAATCTCCAGTTTATAACATTTTTCTAATTGTTTCTTTCTACTTTTTTGTTCCTCTCATTACAGGAGATGCCTTCCAGATGGGAACCTCTTGTAAGTATTTATCTTTGGTATTAAAATGTTTAGTGTTTCACTTCTGTAGGGATTTACGTATATGATTTAAATGATTGTGGCCATTTCTGCTTGAGAAAACATCATTCTGTTAGCAACACAATCTGATCAATATTATTGTATTGTATGTCTTTATCTGAATAAGGCAAACTAAAATACACAACATAGGAGCAACACTTGTTGGTGTCGACAAGTTCGGTAACAAATACTACCAGAAGCTGGGTGATACTCAATATGGTATGTGGTTTTTTTCAATAACTTCAAGTGTTGCCTTTTTACAGTCATGCTTCAAATGTTTGTCTATTTCGAGTTCTAGCATTTTGTGTAGTCATGGAAATTATAACCCTTTAGCATTTGTTATGTGTCAACTCAGAGCATTACTAGATGACTTAATCTGTTAAAGATATATTGGTGAAGAACAATACATGTATCTCTATAGAATGTTTAGTTAATAGACTTTGTTAACAGGTAGGCACCGATGGGTAGAGTATGCGTCAAAGGATCGTTACAATGCATCTCAAGTACCAGCAGAATGGCACGGGTGGCTTCATTTCATCACTGATCACACTGGAGATGAGGTGAAACCAAAACCCATTGTCTCGTTTAAATTGGTATATATATATACTTGAAATAAATGTCAGTGTCTCTCATTGTACTTTGAAGCTTTTGAGTTTGAAACCAAAAAGGTATGGGATTGAGCATAAAGAGAACTTCTCTGGAGAAGGTGATGCATACATTTACCATTCAAAGGGACATGCCTTGAACCCAGGACAAAAGAACTGGACTCGGTACCAATCATGGGTACCAGCGAAGACTCAGTAAGAAGATAATACTTGGTTTATGCTCTGTGAGATTTTCTCTTCAATGATTTGCTGTTTTTGTTTCTGAATCTTTTTAATAAAAAAAGCTGAACAATTGGGTTTTGGAACCGGAACTGTATTGATGCTGTTTAATAATTTTGTCTGTAATAGTATAATATTTGATCAAATTTAAAAATGTTCGTTTTTCGTTTGTATTTTATGTTCCACTAAACATTAATCAAAGGGACTGTATTATATGCTTCAAAACAAGTGTGCCTTTATGGGATAGGTAATAAAAAATGGTGGACCTCTGTAATTTTGCCTCCGTGGCAATAACTCACTGTAGCTTGCGCGTACGAGTTGTTTCTTCTCTTTGACACGTGCACCTCACGTGTTTATATAGTTTTCATATTTGGGCTTTGTTGGGCTTATAAAGCCTTGTAAATTTTAAAGCAAATATTTTCCTGGTTCTCTCTCTAGATAGAGATATTCCCTTACCTCAGGAGTCTTTTGGTATTGGAGCAATGGCGTCAAATCTCCTGAAAGCCCTAATCCGATCGCAGATTCTTCCATCGTCGAGGAGGAATTTTAGTGTAGCAAGCACACAAATCGGAATTCCAACAGACGATTTAGTGGGCAATCACACAGCCAAATGGATGCAGGTACTTTCCGATCCCAACAAATCAATCTGAGATTTACTCTGTGAGATCTCCAATAGGGGTTTATATATCATTTGATTTGGATTGCTTACGATTTCCTGCTATTACCATTGTCGATGTCCTCCTGGCATGAGCTTGATTTTGAAGATCACAAGAATGAATTGAAGTTTTTTGAAACTTTTGAGGACATTAGGTTTATTTTGTTCACCTGAAGAATTTGTTGATAACTATCTGGGCTCGATAAATTTCATTTAAAATCCATCTTTAACCATATAATCCATTGCTATTAGCCAAAGAGCTTGAGAGCAGTAGAAATAGCTTTAATATGACTATATGAGAAGAAGATGTTCTAATTCACGTTGTGTTGTGTTATTCTATGTGTATTAGGTTTGCATTCATTTGTGGTATAAATATGCTTCTTATGTTTATCTTATTTTGCATAACATGGTTAAGGAACTAATCTGTACAGGATAGAAGCAAAAAGTCACCAATGGAACTGATCAATGAGGTTCCACCTATCAAAGTTGATGGAAGGATTGCTGCTTGTGAAGGAGGTTTGTTTCCTCTTCTCTTCAATTGCTCAATATTATTTAATTTACTACATATCTGAATTTATATTATGTAAACTGACTTTTATATAACATGCAGACACCAATCCGGCCCTTGGCCATCCAATTGAGTTCATTTGCCTTGACCTAAACGAGCCAGCTATTTGCAAGTACTGTGGCCTTCGTTACGTTCAAGATCATCATCATTGAAACTTAATACTTTGGTCTCTTCCCTTTTTTATTGATTTTTCAAGTTTGTGTATCGCTTTTAATGCTCCAACATCGTCAGCTATCATATCTAATAAAAGAATTCGTCGATCAGAGTCAAGTAAGTGTGGTTTTATTTGACCTCACTTTCTCACTCGTCAGATTGTAACATCCAATATCTGATTTTACTTTCTTTAAGGCTTGGGGGTTTTATTTATATAACCTGTGTCGAGTAAATAACTCTCTTTTTCCAAGCCTCATAAATGGCCTTTTATAATTCCAAAATCGTATGGAAATTTTTTGAGTTTTTATTCCCATCTAAGTGATATTTGTTTAAATAATTCTCACCACTTTTTATTATATTAACGATATATTGGGTTTCAAAATAAATGAATGCAAACAACATTTTTACCATTTTCTTTTCTAAACTGCATTCAGCTAATCATCATCACACAAACCCGAAGAACTCAAAAGGACAAGAAGACAATATGTCTAGATAAAATGGGCCTCTACTATTCAAAGCAAGTGGGCCTTAATGTGATAAGTAAAGCCCAAATAAATGTGTCGTTGCTGGCAAATAATTTTAACGAAAGTAAAGCCCAAATAAACAAACTTTACGAAAAGTTCTTTATTCAGATAATTATCAGTTGTATTTAAACCAGAAGATTATCTCACTCTGGAGCATCTTCTTTTCATTGTGTGTAACAAGCAGTTATTAGATCTCTTATTTTATTACACATTGACAAGAATGATAGTGTTACAAAGCAGTGTGTAACAAGCAGTTTTAAACACATACCTCCTTCGGTCATATCCACGACTCTGTAAAATCATAACCCATCTGCAGAGAACAAGAAGACAGTTTTGGCACAAAGATTATGATAAAGTGTGTGCATATAACAACTCATCGATAAAGAAAGATTGATTACCTCGCAGAGGAAAGACTATGACATTGTGGAGATCTCATTTTCTGAGTGCGTCCGATGTGAGAAGTCCCATCTGTTCAGTAAGATGGTTCATTTGTTGATTCTTGCTCCACACATTACTCAGTATGGATTGTAAATCCAGATGCTCCATTATCAGTTCATTTTCCACTGATCCTGAGATTAGTTCACTTGTGTCACCAATCATTGGGCTCTCATCAAGGAACTGTTCCCAAAAAGTATCTTGCACTCCAGGAAGCAACTCATTTATGCCATCAGTTTCTAGTTCTATTGAACCATCCAAAACTGCCATTATTGGATCCAAACACTCTCCATTATCTGTCTCGCATCCAACTAGATCCGAATTTGCCCTCCCAGTAGTTACTGCTCCTTGCTTTGGAGCCAACAGATCCGCTTGAAAATAAGGCAAATTGGTCTCCAGGACTTGATTTGTTTCGCATGGGTACTGATACTTCATTGCAGGATATAAGCCTGCAGGATTGGATGAAACATCTGCCAATGTAACTCCAGATGATCCATTTGAGGAGCTCCCATTGTCTGAAAGGTTAGAATTTGAAACATCGCCCAAAGGAAAGCTGGCGTGATTGTTTGCAAGAGACTCATGGTTAGGTGAGTTACTCATCTGTTGTATCTGCTCGAGCATAGTGTTTGTTGCATCGTTCATCGATGACTGATATCTCACAATCTGGCGGCTAAGACCATTAACCCCGTGACTGCCCGAATCCTTCTGGTCCTCAACAGGTAGCCTTCTCTTTTTGTTGCTTTCAGAAATATTTCGGTTTGCATCATTATTCTGCTGCGCAAAATGGTTTATGAAACCTGGACTTTGGACAGCCTTTGCTAGAAACGACATCATTTGTTGCTGCCTCTGCTCCATAACGTGAACTCTCTGCCCCACGTTTTGCAGATGATGTTCAGTAACTTGTTGTTGCTGCCTTAACCTTACAAGTTCTTGCATAAGGACGTTCTTATCCCGCTGGAGTCTTTCAACTTCTTCTTCAAGTCCAAACTTCCCGACTTCAACGCATGCACCAACAGATGAGTGCTGAACTTGAGGTTGTTGTTGAGGCTGCACTTGAGCAGGTTTTCGCCGGACAATGCTCTTCAGCATCTGTTTTTGGCCTCTTAAGAAGCCCTCATTTGCAAATTCCCAGCGATCTGGGTCAACTTTTCTGAAACCCTGTAAACGAAGCATGAAAAATGGAAAAAAATCATCAACCAGAAGAAGTTACTTGAATTCCGTTGAAATAGGAAGCCAGCATAAAAGAGTTTATACATAGAGGTATTAACATAAGGACCATCAAATGCTTAATAACCACTATTCTAGAGATGGTATAATATGAAAAATCTTCTCCTTGTGTCTATCTGCAGCACTAACTACCATGGTTCAAGGAAACTACAAGTTCTTAGTGTGTCAGCAATACCTGGACGAACAAATACAAACGAATGGAAAGCTAACGTGGGACAACTGATAGACATATTGTATTGTGACTTAAGAGCTACTGGCCAGATATGGAACTGCTGAGTCAACCAACCTTCAGACACATAAGAGCACATGTCCAAACAAGCCTGCAAAGTTGGTGGAACCTTTTGGTAAGTAAAAAAAACAAAATGAAAAAGAAGGCTATGTAAGAGTATTCTCTTCTTGGTTGTGTTTGACCTAAGAAATTCATTTGCAAAATGGGATGAGAAATTTCATTCCAGCTTAGCAGATACATATGCAGCTCAGAAACTTAAAATATATTATGCCTGCAGTCCAGGAGATATACATGTACACAATACTAATGAAGAAAAATCTGCAAAACAAGGACACTACAAATATGTAAAATTATCTTGCACGAGTTTGTCAAAACTGCAAAAGACATGAATCCACTCTTTATATTGTGCAACTAAATGAAACATAAAACCCGTAAACGTCTATAATTATTTTACCAGTATCAACAGCTCTTCATAACTTCGAACAGCAGCATCATTTTAAACATTTATAGGAGTTGACTTCTCTCGAACCATCTTCTTTTCACTAAATCATTCTCAATAACTAATACTTACTACTTCTTGCTTCCAAGAAAGCTACAATTAACATCCCTTAACTTGCTAATCCCTGAAACAGTAACTCTGAAACCCTAAATGAATTTAGCCCATAAATCATATTTACTCGCTCATAGACAACCCAATCAGCAAGTTTATTCAACCAAAACAAGACATAAATTAATATATTCCCAAATCAAATTGATGAAGGAAAGAAAAATTAAAAGAGAATCAATAGATGCTGTTTCATACTCACATAAGTATTGAGCTGTCTGACAAAGCTGGAGAAATTGTTGTGCTTAAAATACTTTGGTAGAAACTGTTTGGCGAACTCAGGCACGTTCCAGACCACGAAGCTGTTGTTCCCGCTGCTCCAAGACACCACATCGTTAGTCAAAGGATCGTCAACCATATCATAGGTTTTGCTCAGAAAAGGCGGAATAGAGCTCAGCACAGCCATAGAAGACGACGAAGAGTTCACCGTCTGTACAGATTCGCAAATCGATTCCATTGTATCCTCAAAATTAGAATAAAAATTGACTCACTGGGTGATTGATTTGATTTGATTGATTGATTCAGGTACAGCGTCACTGGAGAGATCACTAATTCGTTATTCGCAAGCTCAAAAACAACTACAGATCTTCTCTCCAGAAAAAGTTGTTATTCACTTTCAATTTTTGTCTGCAAGAAGCTTTACCTCTACCACTTTTATTTATACACTTATTTTTTTAATTCCAGAAAGCGGTGAGATTTCGTTGAGTGCTATAACGTGTCATATTATTAGCCGTCGATTTTATTTTCTCTGCTATGTCCTATTTTTTTATTTATTAAATTAATTATTTTATAGAAATTAATTACCCCTCATGGGCCACTGACGAGCGTACCTAGTCCTTTCCTTGTTGTAACGTATCTGGTCCTTCTCTACTTTGATTTTCTAGTTGGATGGGAATATATTATATATTTTTCTTTTTAATAAAATATTGGTAACGAATAATCACAAAACTAAAGCTATGTGTAGTGGAAAATACGAATTTTTTTTCACCTAGTTGAAATTAGGCCTGGGCATTCGGATTCGGATTCGGATTCGGTTCGGATTTTTCGGTTTTCGGATATCCGAAATAAAACATATCAAAATCCGAACAGAA
>KE157420.1:102689-119013 GCA_000411055.1 Leavenworthia alabamica
GAGAATCGGACGTGGAAGAGGATTACAAGGTAGATGATTTTGCAGAATCAAGAGGAAACCGATTCGATCCGCTCACCAACTTCTTAGGGTTAGACTTCGCCGGCGGTAACTGTGGAAAATTCTCCGTCATTAATGGAATCAGAGATATCTCCAGAAGCTCCATTGTTTTTCATCCCGATAACTGGTAAATATATAAATTCTCATTTATTTTTTCTATATTTTGCTGATAAGTCCTTATTTTTTTATAGTTTCAAATGTAAAGTCTCTATGTTCTATTTAATCCAATATGCTTCCATTTACTTTGTTTATATGTCCGGGGTCAATTTTAGTGAAAACAAATAGCTTAGGGGTCTAATTGTGATTTTACATTTTCTTCGGTTATTCATGCATCCATGTTCCCGCCACTAATGACACGTATTAAGAAATAAAATTAATTAAATTAGTTACTGAAGATTATGTCGGAATCTAAAAGAGTGATCATAAAATTTGCAGGTGGTACAAGGCGTGGAGTATGTTCATAACGATATGGGCTCTTTATTCATCATTTTTCACTCCATTTGAATTTGGATTCTTCAGAGGATTACCAGAGAATCTTTTCATCCTTGATATCACTGGACAAATCGCTTTCTTAGTAGATATTTTGTTAACATTCTTCGTCGCTTATCAAGATAGCCGAACTTATAGAATGGTTTATCGACGCAGCTCTATTGCTATACGGTAACTTTTCCGGTTCGGTTCATATTTTTTACTTCAATTTCATCGAATGTATCATTTTAACAACCTCTTCATTGTATTCCATTTTTGTAGGTATTTAAAATCATCTTTTATGATTGATTTTCTTGCTTGTATGCCATGGGATATCATCTACAAGGTATATTTTTTACTTTTCGAATTGGGAAAAAACGGTAAAAAAATTCAAGCGGTGAAATTTGAAACTGTAAATTTGAAAACAGGCTTCAGGAGAAAAAGAAGAAGTGAGATACCTATTGTTGATAAGGCTATATCGAGTTCGTAGAGTAATTTTGTTTTTCCACAAAATGGAGAAAGATATTAGAATCAATTACCTTTTCACTAGAATCGTCAAGCTTATATTCGTCGAGCTCTATTGCACTCACACTGCAGCTTGTATGTTCTATTACTTGGCTACAACGTTGCCTGCTTCTCAAGAAGGATACACTTGGATTGGAAGTTTGAAGTTGGGAGATTATAGTTACTCTAACTTTAGAGAAATCGATCTTGCCACTAGATACACTACATCTATGTATTTTGCAATTGTTACTATGGCTACTGTTGGTAAGTTCTGAATGATAAACTGAAACCATGGTGAATCACCAAACACTGTCTTGGTATGTTTCTTTTGATGCAGGTTATGGAGATATACATGCAGTTAATATGCGGGAAATGATATTTGCGATGATCTTCATTTCATTTGATATGATTCTAGGAGCCTACTTGATTGGTAACATGACAGCTTTGATTGTAAAAGGTTCAAAAACTGAGAGATTCCGTGATAAGATGGCTGATATTATGCGGTATATGAACCTAAACAAACTCGATAAAAACATACGTGGTCAGATCACTGGACATTTGAGGTTGCAGTATGAAAGTAGTTACACTGAGGCAGCTGTTCTTCGAGACATCCCTGTCTCGATACGCGCTAAGGTACAATGAATGCTTTAGAGATGCTTGTTCAGATTATAGAGTCAGATAATGAGTAAATTTTAAACTTTATACTGCAGATTGCACAAACTTTATACTTGCCTTATATTGAGAAAGTTCCTCTCTTTCGTGGGTGCTCGTCTGAATTCATTAACCAGATTGTAAGTCTTTTGATTTGAACTCTTGAAAGATTTGAAACTTTTCTTCAGGTAAACTCAAAAGAGTTCACTTTTGGTTTTATTATAGGTCATTAGACTTCATGAAGAGTTCTTTCTCCCTGGAGAAGTTATAATGGAGCAAGGAAGTGTTGTTGATCAACTCTACTTCGTTTGCCATGGTGTATTGGTAAATACAATTCGGCTTTTTAAGTTTACAAATTCTTAGAATTGTCTGAAATGCAAAGTTAGTTGAAACTAAAAAAAAAATTCTAAATAAAATCAGGAAGGGATAGGTATAGCTAAGGATGGATCTGAAGAAATAGTAGCAGTTCTGGAACCAGATAATTCTTTTGGAGAGATTTCAATCCTCTGTAATATTCCTCAGCCTTACACGGTTCGAGTTGCTGAGTTATGTCGGATTCTAAGGCTTGATAAGCAATCATTTATGCACATTCTTGAGATATATTTCCATGATGGAAGGAGGATTCTCAACAATTTACTTGAAGGGAAAGAATCAAATGTCCGAATTAAGCAACTGGAATCCGATATAACCTTTCATATCAGTAAACAAGAGGCAGAGCTAGCTTTGAAGTTGAATAACGCGGCTTTCTATGGTGATCTTTATCAGCTTAAGAGCTTGATTCGAGCTGGAGCTGACCCGAATAAAACAGATTATGACGGAAGATCACCTTTGGTATGGTCTTAAAGCTTATAAGACTCTTTTAATCAACATTGGAACATAGCTAACATGTGTTTTTTTTTGTTCTTGACAGCATCTTGCAGCCTCTAGAGGATATGAAGACATTACATTATATCTTATACAAGAATCAGTAGATGTAAATGTCAAAGATAAATTAGGGAACACACCGTTACTAGAAGCAATCAAGAACGGGAATGATCGTGTTGCGGCGTTACTTGTAAAAGAAGGAGCTACATTGAGCATAGAGAATGCAGGGACTTTCCTTTGCACGGTGGTGGCGAAAGGAGATAGTGAATTCTTGAAACGGCTTCTTAGTAATGGGATTGATCCGAATTCTAAAGATTATGATCATAGAACACCTCTTCATGTAGCTGCCTCCGAAGGATTGTATCTCTTGGCAAAGCAATTGGTAGAAGCAAGTGCTAATGTTCTTGCAAAGGACAGGTCTATATTATTTTTCTGTTCTTTAAAAAGCGGTTGGTTTTTTTTGGCGGGTTAGTAACCATTTTTTGTAATTTTTAATTAGATGGGGAAATACTCCTCTAGATGAAGCTCTGGGAAGTGGAAACAAAATGTTGATAAAATTACTAGAAGACACTAAGAATTCTCAAGTCTCGTCGTTCTCCAAAGAGCTCAAAGGTAGTTTAATTGGATTATTATAAGTCCAAGTACCAAATATTTTATTGAATATTTAAGACTTTAACGAACGGTGTTTGGTTTGAATAATCTGTAGTGAAAGTCAATAAGAAGAAATGTACAGTGTATTATTCAGATGCTGATGATACGAAAGAGAAGACAAGACGCGGGATTGTATTGTGGGTGCCTCGAAGCATCGAGGAGCTTGTAAAAACTGCTTCAGAACAGCTTAATGTCCGGGAAGCTTCTTGTGTTGTATTGTCTGAAGATGAAGCTAAAATTTTTGATGTAGATTTGATAAGTGATGGACAAAAACTGTATTTGACTGCTGAAACATAATGAATGATTCAGACAAATTTCTAAAAAACAGAGTATTTAGATACAGAGTAAAATTACAAAAAGGAATAATATTGTGGTTTTGTCTGTTGACTCTGTTTGGTTAATTAAAATGGTTTCTTTACATTTTTCAAATGCATTGAAGAATCGATACAATTCGTCTTCTCGATCTCATTTCTACATCGGTTTAGATTCCGCAACAGCTCGCTTGCTTTCTCCTTTGTCTTCTCCTCGCACCCGACTTGTAAAACCACTAAAAGTTTCTCAAATGCACCAACTTGAAGAGCTTCAACTAAGAAGCTATCTTCACCTTCTCCATCAATCTTATACTTCCATAGCTTCCAAATAGTTGATACTGAACATTGTGTAGCCAGATCCGAAACTCGAAGTATCTTTTTCACTAGAAGAGGAACGATCAAAGCGTTTCTAAGAACATCTTCTTTGCCTTGCTCGTTATTGCATATAACGTTTAGAACAACGATACATCTCTCGCAAACACTCTTTTCCGAGTTGTTCACAATCATCTCTATGATCAAGTCAACCAGACCTAGTTTCAAGAATCTTACAGTGATATTGTTGTTACAAGATATCGCTCTATAAATCGCCATTATAGATGATTTCGTCGAGCTTATCGAAACAGAGTCTCTGATGATCTTAATCAATCCTTCACAAGCTCCTTCAATCTCTGTAAATGCATACACATATCTCTTGTCTATTGCAATAACCTCTCTGATGAGAAACGCAGCGTTTTGTCTCGTTTTAGCTTCTTTAAAGTTCAGAAACTGTACGAGACAGTTGAGAGAAGCAGTTGATCCCATCTTCGAGAAACCCTCTGACCGATTCAGAGGCAACCAAGATGAGAGAACAAACATAACTTCCTCCAATAGACGTACGTGTTCCTCACGCGGCGATGCGAATGTTTCGAAACAATAACACAACGCAAAAACGCCGCCGTTTTGGACAAAATACTTATTGTTCGTATCTCCTCCTCTTCCCAAATTCTTGATTTTATTCACAATCTCGAAACACTCGGTATATTCTTGACGAGCCACCGCGTTTTCTAATCTCCGACTTATTTCCGTGGCATCACGAGGTGTCAATAACACACGCGGTGACTGGATCCTCTCCGTCCTTGGTGATCGGAGTTGAGCCGTAATCTTTGTCTCTACGACGGATATATCACCGGAACTCAATTGGTTACGTCTCCTTGCTACTCCTCTTGATCTCCATGGTAACACCATAGTTCCTTTTTTGTTCTTTGTTTTGTTTGGTTTCCTTAACAAAAAAATCAGATAGTTTTTGATTACTCGATGCAAACTGCAAGGCGTTGATGAGACTATATAAATATATGTTTGTTTACGTGTTTATATATGCATGTATATGGTTTTATATTTATATATAAAGTAAGACATGGTCAAAGGTTGTATAAGCTTGAAAAAAGAAACGGTATGAAATGGAACGTTTGATTTAGGTTTGTGAACTGATTTGGAATGTTGACCGTTGAAATGTTGGATCGTTATTGTTTTAGGTTCATATTTATGACTCCAAAATTTTCCGTTGTTAACTAAATTTTATAATTTATTTAAATTTAAATATTGGTAAAACAACGTAAACCTATTCATTTGATACAATGATAGAAAGCATATATATATATATATATCATTAATGATTTATTTAGATATTAGTTTCCGACCATGTTATATCTTTAGATTATTCTTTATTATAAATGGATTTGTTTATGTGACCATGAAGTCGAAGGGGAAATTTGGACTTGACTTGAGTACGCATGTGAGACTTAAATAAAACCAATTATATTAAAGAGTTAAAGAAAAACCGAGTAGAGAAGACTTTAGACCAGGCGGTGCGACTCGAGCTGGGTCGCATATCTGTCTACAGGTCCGTGTTTTGTTTACTTTTCTCCGTGTCATGGTTTCTGTAATTATTAAACTAATATATACGCGTCGACTAATATATAAAGTGATGTCTGAATAAACCGGGGGAGTTGATCCGGTTAAAAAAATCAATACCTACGAAACAGACAACAAACGTTACAAAAATTAATACTATTACTTTTAAATTAAAATATACGTTATGAAAACGATTCACATAAAATTAACTTTCATTATATTGATTTCTAGAAAAGAAAAATCAAACCAACTATTTTCCTAATTTAACACTTATAATAAATGTAACATTATAAGTTGTGTTTAAATTAATACCACCAATAATTAATAGGTCCCTAAAAGTCTCCAGCTACTAAAGAAGGTTTCAAGGCTCTTGGTTACTTGTTGGGCCTTATTGCGTAAACCAAATACAAAAGGCCTTTATATATTACGCGGGGGTTATTTTAAAAAAATCGTAAAATAATTAATTTTAGTCAGTTATGAGACAGACTAATCCACTTCATGACGACCTGTACTTTTGTAGCTTAAACTATTGTTTTACAGATTTTAAAAGGGTTAAAATTAGATTTTACAGGAGGATCGAAGGTTGTCCATACTTTTGGGAAAAGGTAAAGAGTTTTCTAGAGATTAATAATAATAATAATAATAATAATTTGGGAGAAGTAACTGATTCGTTGATTGGTTTGGATTTTTCTCCTTCATTATCATCTCTTTGTGTGTTTCTCATTTTACGTGGGTCCTTCAATCTCCCATGAAGGACCCCTGAACATTGCATAATCTTAAACAAAATCTCTGTTTCTTTTAGCTTATTATTATTATTAATAATTAATACCTTTTAAATTCTGATCATCATCATCATCATCATGCACTGTTTTCCGTGTTTCTCTTCTCCAAAGAATAATGAGACTAACGACCACGAATCTAGACCAGCTGGTATGTATGTATGTCTTTGTTTTCTTCGTTGTTATTTTAATCAGTAAAATGACATTTTTTGTTTTCTTATTAAAGACAAGAGACAAAAAGATGAAACAGAGCAACATGAAGAAACAACGTTGAAGACGTTCACTTTCCGGGAATTAGCGACGGCGACAAAGAATTTCCGGCAAGAATGTTTGTTAGGAGAAAGTGATTTCGGTAGAGTTTATAAAGGAACCCTTAAATCTACTGACCAGGTTCTTTCCCAATTAAATCTTTTTCCAAATTTTAAAATATATATATTCATGATCTTTCAATCAATGTAGGTGGTGGCTGTAAAGCAACTAGACAAACATGGATTACATGGGAACAAAGAGTTTCAAGCTGAGGTTTTGTCATTAGGCAAATTCGATCATCCCAATCTTGTTAAGCTTGTAGGTTACTGTGCAGATGGAGATCAAAGGCTCTTAGTTTATGATTATATCTCTGGAGGTTCCCTTCAACATCATCTTCAAGGTATTATTTTTATATCCAACACATTTTTTAACGAACAAGAGCTGAGATTTTTAGATGTTTGTTTTGCATAATCAAAATCAGACCGTGAACCAATGGATTGGACAAGGAGAATGCAGATAGCTTATGGTGTAGCGCAAGGGCTTGAGTACTTGCATGATAAAGCTAATCCACCTCTGATATACAGAGATTTAAAAGCTTCAAATGTTTTGTTAGATAATGAGTTTTCTCCTAAACTTTCTGACTTTGGTCTGCATAAGTTAGGACCAGGAACTGGTGATAATATAATGGCTTTGTCTTCACGAGTAATGGGAACTTATGGTTACTCAGCACCTGAGTATACACGAGATGGAACTCTTACTATGAAATCAGATGTTTATAGCTTTGGAGTTGTGTTACTTGAGCTCATCACTGGTCGAAAAGCTCTTGATACTACTAGACCTAATGATGAACAGAACTTAGTTTCTTGGGTAAAAAGCAAACCATAAAGATTCCTCTGTTTTTTCTTCATTAACGTTGTTTCCTTGCTGAACAATTCATGTAATCGCAGGCACAACCGATCTTTAAAAATCCAAAAAGATACCCGGATATGGCGGATCCAGTAATGGAGAAGAAATTCTCAGAGAGAGGATTAAACCAAGCAGTGGCAATAGCATCAATGTGTGTACAAGAAGAAGCAACAGCTCGACCATTGATAAGTGATGTAGTGGTTGCGTTTAGCTTCCTTTCAATGCCTACAGAAGATGGTATTCCCACAGCTGTTCCTATCTTATCATTTAAGGACAAGAGCATGTCTATAGCCTTAAGTCAACATGATTCACGTCTTGTATCTTCTCTTCTTGAACAAGCTTCGGAAGATGACAAGTCATCAGAGGCATCTTTGGACTCAGAGGATGAACATGAAATGGAACAAGGTAGTTCACCATCAAAGCCTAGTGATGCGAAGAACGCGGCACAGAGCTTGAAAATAAACTATAGATATAGCTGGGAAGATGTAAATGTCAGTGATGAGAGGCTAAGCAGTAAAAGCAATTCTTCTCGCTATGAAAAATGAGGAGAAAGAGCTTACTCATCTTGAGCACATTCCTAGCTCAAGAAACTGATGATGATCAAAGTGTTTACTTTGATGATGATGATGGATGGTTCAGGAGATGACAATGCAGCCTCTTTGCATCGGATAAAATCAGATAATGACTGATTACATTGAAGATGACAATGGTAGGTCTTTGCATTGGATAAACTCAGAGATTGAGGCTGATTCTGTTTAAGATGACGACAGTGTATCAGAGCCTAGTTAAGACTGACTTTGTTTTCAAGATTTTGAATCTTTTTGGGTTTTACTTACCAAATAATAATCATCTCTATTTATTTATGGTGAAAATGTTTTGGATTGATACTTTGATAGATAAACAAACAAACAAACTGATTAAATCAGATGATTTGGTTTAGAAAATAAACTCAGTTTTTTAAATACAGTAACAATTATTTATCCAATTAATTTGAAACAGTAATTCTTAAATATCTTGATCATTTAATACTGTTATATAGTGATCTTATATATGGATAATTATTTTTAATGATAATAATCATATATCCGCTTTTGTATGGGTTCTATATTCTACAGAGAGGTACATGGTAAGAATCGTGGACCTTAAATAAAAAAAGACGGAGACAGCAGGAAAGCATCATCATCCACATGCACACCAATGTCTGCATCTTCTTTATTTAATCTCCCATTGATTCACCTCAAAATCAGATCTCTGGCTCTTTCTTCCCGATTTGCCCTTTTCTCTCTACCATCGATCCAATTCGTTTCCGTTGTCAGTTCACCGAGAAAGTTACCGAATTTTTGTGCTTTCGTAATGACAGATACCAAAGATGCTGGAATGGATGCTGTTCAGAGGCGTCTCATGTTTGAGGACGAGTATGTTTTTTGATATCTTATTCTCTCTATCTCTACTTTGGTTTCCATTTTTGGGGTTTCTCAAAATAGTACCTTTTTTGTCTGCAAATTGAATTCTGCAATTTTGTTTCTCCTTTGTTGGCTCGCTGTGAGGAAAGACCAATTTTTCTCGATTAAATATGGTTTAGGAACTTAGGTCTATTGACATATTGACTTTGATGTAATAATATATCATTTTTGGTTATTAGATATCTTCCATGGTTTTTCCTTTTTCTCTAAGTTTTAGGCAAATATGTCAACGCCTTAGTGTCTTCTGTGAAAGATGTCGTCAGTCGTCACAGTATTTGGAGGGAATATATAGTCAGGTTTAAAGCAAAAAAAGTCAACGCTTTAGTGTCTTTTGGGTATATATATATATATATGTATATATGTCTTCTTTTTGACTTAATCTTCTGAAGATAATGGTTGATCCTTCAGTTTGATGGAAGTCTAAGTTGAAGGTTTCATGATGTGCAGTATAAGAATCTATATTAATGATTTATTTCTTCATTTTCGATCTTGTTTGCAGATGCATTCTTGTTGATGAAACTGATCGTGTGGTGGGGCATGACAGCAAATATAATTGTAAGTGAACTTGTCTTTAAAACAGATGAATATAAGATGTTGCTGCTGGAAACATGGTTGAATAAAATTAATTATCCGCTTGTTTTTTTCCGGCATATTTTGCCTACTGAAGTGATTGGAAGGCGTCTGTTTTATTTCTTAGCTCTTTCTATGCCACTAATCAAGATATTAATACCTTATCAAATCTGTAGGTCATCTGATGGAAAATATTGAAGCTAAGAATTTGCTTCACAGGGCTTTTAGTGTTTTTTTATTCAACTCGAACTATGAGTTGCTTCTCCAGGTATTTTCTTATGACTGCTTTGATGTCAAGATAAGTCAACTGTTTTATACAATGGATCACAGGCTTGTGATGACTTGGTGTGATGGTGTCATATCTTGAATCACCTTTTTTGTACAATTAACAATTGTAGGTTAGATCATAAGCATAATTCTAGAGACTTTGTTGCATATATTGGGTTTAGAGACGATGCATCTTAAGTTCCTTGTTTTCTTTGGAACAGCAAAGGTCGAAAGCAAAGGTTACCTTCCCTCTCGTTTGGACAAACACTTGTTGTAGCCATCCTCTTTACCGTGACTCAGAGCTTATTGAAGAAAATGTACTTGGTTAGTATCTGCTGTGCAAACAATTCAGTTACTTATGAGGAAACTCATAGTTTGTATGATTTTTCATCAGGTGTAAGAAATGCTGCACAAAGAAAGCTTCTCGATGAGCTTGGTATTGTAGCTGAAGATGTACCAGTAGATGAGTTCACAGCCTTGGGACGTATGCTTTACAAGGCTCCTTCTGATGGCAAATGGGGAGAGCATGAACGTAATAACATTTTCCAAGACTCGTATTGTCTTGTAAACAAGAATTGAAACCTTAGCTTGTTTCCTTTTGCAGTTGACTACTTGCTCTTCATCGTAAAGGATGTGAAGGTTCAACCAAACCCAGACGAAGTAGCAGAGATAAAGTATGTGAGCAGGGAAGAGCTGAAGGAGCTGGTGAAGAAAGCAGATGCGGGTGAAGAAGGTTTGAAACTGTCACCATGGTTCAGATTGGTGGTGGACAATTTCTTGATGAAGTGGTGGGATCATGTGGAGAAAGGAACATTAGTTGAAGCTATAGACATGAAGACCATCCACAAACTCTGAAATCTTTCATTTAAGTTTTATTTGATATCATATTTCTTTGATTTCTGTTGATGAAAGACTTTTTAGAGATTCCAAGCATAACAGGCAACATGTTCTGTCTTATTTTATATTTGAATTCGTGAATGATCGTTTTATCTATCAATGTTATATGTTTAAATTTACATAAATATATGTAAAGAAAACAGAGTAGCTGGCAGAGGCAAGTAATAAAAGTAAGCAAAGATTCCTCCTTTATTCGATCTGATTGAATAAACTTAAAAGTCAATATTTTTATTATTAGAATAAGACCAAAGCAAAGTATGTTGATGACTTTTGTTCTTCTTTAAATCATCTCTGCATTTCTCTGAGACTTGCACGCGCGCGCACACACACACATAGTTCTCTTCCAATTTAGGTAAGTGAAATAAGATTTGATCTAATCCCTCGTATAAATATATCCAGATGGATTTTGATATAGTTTTTTCTTGTGTGTGTTTGATCGATTGCCCCTGAATCTATTGATCATCGTATATTTTCCCAGATTGCCCTTTAAATTTAAGATTACTTCCTTGTTTTGATCATAATATACTTAATCAGGTGAGAACAAAAAAATGGCGTTTGTGACAACTGCAGAAGTATGTGATGCCAATCAAGAGATGATTCGTAGTGGCCAGCTCCGAGCTCTGCAACCTATGTTCCAAATTTATGGTCGTCGTCAAATATTCTCAGGTCCTGTTGTTACTGTTAAAGTATTTGAAGATAATGGCTTAATCCGTCAGTTCCTCGAAGAGAAAGGTTATATTAATTATTCCTTTCTTGCTTTAAAAAAAGACTGAGACTTTAAATATATAAACTTCATGTTAACATAACATTTAGATTCAATTCTTGTTAACTAGTTACTTTATTTGTCAAACCTCTTCAATCTTTCTTTATGTGAAACTATATTTGAACAAGTCTAAAGTCATCCATATGATTCAGAACTACTGCTCTGTGTGAACTTTGTATGTAGACTTCTTTAGTCACTCATAAATGTTTAAAGTCTTAAAACAGGCAATGGAAGAGTTCTTGTTGTTGATGGTGGAGGTAGTTTACGTTGTGCAATACTGGGAGGAAACCCTGTTGTACAAGCTCAGAACAACGGATGGGCAGGGATCATAGTGAATGGTTGCATCAGAGATGTAGATGAGATCAATGGTTGTGACATTGGAGTTAGAGCTTTAGCTTCTCATCCTATAAAGGCTAGTAAAAAAGGACTTGGTGAACAAAGGGTCCCTTTGAACATTGCAGGCACTCGTATTTGTGATGGTGAATGGCTTTATGCAGATACTGATGGTATCCTTGTTTCTCAGATCGAGTTATCTGTTTAGAAGTTACAAGTGTTGTTGAATCTTGAAGCTACTTCTTTTGAGCTTTGCATTTCTCTAATGGCTTCAGTGTAAAAGTTAGTATCATTGAATGATTATTGAACTATTAAATCCCTGTCTTAATGTGTTTGTAACAATTACTTTGTATACATGGTGGAGGGTCATATTGGGGTTTTTGTGTAAGTAGAAGGGTTGTCTAGCAGTTTACGCATATAAAGGGTAAAATTACAAAACATAGATACTTTGAGGATGGTTTTGCAATATTTCGTTTTTGTCTAAAATCGTCCGTCAGTTTCACAAACGCTTCGTTTAGGTTAAACCAATACTCTCCGGCTTCAGCTCCAGCTCCTGTAACTGCAATAATGGCGGCGGATAGATCGTTCATCACTCTCGGAGGGAAAGGATCGTCTTTCTCTTCTTATTCGGTTTACAAAATTGCTTCTGGTGTCGCTAATGTACGAATTGACTCTTCCGCAATCGAGAGATTCTCTACTAGAAACACTCAATCAATTAAAAGAAGCTCCTTTGGTATTCCTGAAGGTTTAACCAAGGAAGAAACCCGAGCTTCATTGGTAGTGCTCTTAAATAAGCTTATTTTGACGAATTCTGGTTCTTCTTCCCCTACCGTTCGTTCTGTTCTTCCAGTTAAGATTTTGGAGATTTTGAATTCAAAGGTTGATAATTTCGAATCCGGTGAGATTGATGTGACAGAAGGGGAAAATGGTGTGTTGGAGAAGTCTTGGGCTACGTTGATTGGTCTCTGTTCGATTATAGATCATAAAGCGACGGCACTTTCCCAAATTGTGGATGCTGTTGCTGCTTTGAGTTGTGAGGTTACAAAGGCTGATATAAGTTCCTTTAGCTTGTTGGATTCAGGAGATGGAAATGGTGATAAAGATGCGATTAGTGTTGCTGGTGATCTAAAGGTTTTGCTTAACGGGTATAAAGGTGTGGCCAAATTAGAACTCGAAGAGATTTCGAAAACTCCATGGATTCACGGGAAATTCAGGTCTGTGGTGAAAAGCCTGCATTCGGAAGCTCGAAGAGAATTGAATTCTGGTGTTAAAGGAGGCAAAACTGGATCTGGAAACACTGGAATTTGTGAGGCTTTAGGAACAACATTGTCATCTTTGTCAACAGCAATTAAAAATTTGGGAGTATGTTCGTTCCTTCGTGCTAAGCTTTGTTTTGAGTCGATTGGGAATGAGAATCTGAGGAATGGTTTGTCCCAAGTGTTTGAAAAAAGCTGTGTTGAGTTTGAAAATTTGAAGAATAGCTACAAGTTAGCTTATAATGCTCATTTTGAAGAGGATTACTGCAGATTTGTTCATGAATTGAATGAGTCTCTGGGAATTGTATGGAGAATTGTTGGTTTGGAGGCAGTTACTGCCTTTTTTGCTCTTGCAGGTGGAGAATTGATTGTTGTAGATGCAGACAATGATGAGTCAATGACCGATAAGAAAAAGAAGAAGAATGTTAAAAAGGCAGTTTTAGGGAAGGGGACAGGCGTAGTCATCCAGTTTATAAAAGAGAGATTGGTGAGTAATCAGGCAGCCAGTGTCGGTAACCAGATGGAGTTATTGAAGCAGTGGGTGGAGCAAATCTTAAATCTTTTTAACCTCGAGGGTCATGGTTTTGATTGCTTCTTGGATCAAGTAAAGGAAATTGTTGAAAGTAATGAAAACAGGAGACTTCCTAAGCTTCCAAAGGTAAAATGTGAACTTGAAGATTGAAAATGTAGTATGCCTTAGAATCTTTTTTCTCATTCCCTTGATTTCATGACAGGGAACTCGTGATTTTGCTAAAGAACAAATGGCAGTCCGAGAAAAAGCATTTTCAATCATACAAAAAGTTTTCAAGAGGCATGGTGCAACTGCGCTTGATACTCCTGTTTTTGAATTGAGAGAGACCCTTATGGGGAAGTATGGAGAAGACTCAAAATTGGTGTATGATATAGCTGATCAGGTAAAATTCATTTCAGCTGCTGCGATTCAATCTGTTTATTCGAGGATTATCTGTCAAAAGCTGTGCTCATGATACATTAATTGCAGGGTGGAGAGCTTTGCTCTTTAAGATATGATTTAACTGTTCCATTTGCTCGGTATGTTGCTATGAATGGGATCACATCATTCAAAAGATACCAAATAGCAAAGGTATATAGAAGAGATAATCCATCTAAAGGGAGATACAGAGAGTTTTATCAATGTGATTTCGATATCGCTGGTTCGTTTGAACCAATGGGACCTGATTTCGAAATTGTCAAGATATTAACTGAACTCCTTGATAATTTGGAGATTGGAGATTATGAGGTAACAACTTAAGTTGGAAGTCCTAATTTTTTTTTTCTCTTTGGCTGTATTTTTCTTGATGTGGTTTGTTTAAATAGGTGAAACTGAATCACAGAAAGTTGCTTGATGGAATGCTGGAGATATGTGGAGTACCACCTGAGAAATTCAGAACCATCTGTTCGAGTATCGACAAGTTAGACAAACAATCGTTTGAGCAAGTGAAGAAAGAAATGGTGGAGGAGAAGGGTTTGTCTTCAGAGGTTGCAGACAGAATTGGTCAATTTGTCAAGGAGAAAGGAGCTCCAGTGGAGCTATTGTCAAAACTGAGACAAGAAGGAAGTGAGTTCTTAGCTAACCCGTCATCAAAAGAAGCTCTTGATGAGTTGAGTATCATGTTTGATGCTCTTGAAAAATCAAAGTGCATTCACAGAGTAGTCTTTGATCTAAGCCTAGCTAGAGGTCTTGATTACTACACTGGCGTAATCTTTGAAGCTGTTTGTATAGGAGCAGAGGTAAGATCCAACGGTTTGGCTTCTCTCACAATACAATTAGAGAAATTAATGGCCTTTGATTTCTTCTTTCTGTAGGTTGGATCAATTGGTGCTGGTGGGAGATATGATAACCTTATAGGAATGTTTGGAACAAGGCAAGTCCCTGCGGTTGGAATGAGCCTTGGAATCGAGAGAGTATTTAACATAATGGAAGAACTTAACGAGAAACAGAAACAAGTAACTTCCAAACTCTTAAGCTTTTTTTGTTGACCTTATTTCAAAAGATTGGATTTTGATCTCTGTCATATTTTATTTTTGTTATGAACTGAAGGTGATTCGACCTACGGAGACACAGGTATTGGTTAGTATAATGACAGATAATAAACTAGGGGAAGCAGCAGAATTGGCTAGTGAGTTATGGGAGGCTGATGTAAACACAGAGTATGTTGTGAGCAAAAGGAGAACAAAGCATTTCGATCGTGCAAAGGAATCAGGGATTCCATGGATGGTGATTGTAGGAGAAAAGGAACTGAGTGAAGGTGTTGTGACATTGAAGAAGCTCGTTAAAGGAAGTGAAGAGGAATTTAAGGATGTTTCTAGAGATTGTTTCGTTGGAGAATTATTGAAACGTCTCTAAAAAAAAAGAATCACACTGTTGTTGCATTCCTTTTTTTTAATTATTTTATGTTTTGATATTGGTGTTTTGAATATGATCATTGGAGTTTAGCCAGTCTTGTTCTCGAGAAAGAAAAGTAGCCGTTAAACACCTACTCTCACACGTGATCTGTCCTCCACTTCTGTAAAACCCCAACGGTCATATTTGGAAACCCTCTACTTAAACACATTCCAAGTCTTCTTTTTCCCACATTCACAATTCACTAGCTATCTATCTTCTTCTTCCCAAATCAGAAAAATCCAATAATCATGGGTTTAGTTCCTCAACCACAAGAATCTCACTACTATACTCACAAAATCTTCCTCTTTTCAAATTACATTCTCCTAGGGGCATCCTCAAGTTGTATCTTCCTCACACTATCTCTTCGTCTAATACCTTCACTTTGTGGTTTCTTCCTCATCCTCCTCCACGCCACCACAATTGCAGCTGCTGTCTCTGGCTGTGCAGCTGCATCCTATGGTAAGAACCGGTGGTATGCAGCACACATGATTGCTACTGTCCTCACTGCTATATTCCAAGGATCAGTCTCTGTTCTCATCTTCACCAACACCTCTAATTTCCTCGAGAGTCTTAACTCTTATGTCCGTGAAAAAGAAGCTTCTATGATCTTGAAACTAGCTGGTGGGCTCTGTGTTTTGATATTTTGCCTTGAGTGGTTGGTTCTTGTTTTTGCATTCTTCTTGAAGTACTATGCTTATGTCGATGGTGATGGTAACAACAACAATGGAGTTTCTATGAGGACTGGTAAGGTTCAGAGTGAAGAGACTATCAAGAATCCGTCATGGTTGCCATTCCAAGTTTAAAGAAAAATGACTCCTTGTAATGATTTCAGTTGTGAGAGAAGAGTTTGTATCAAATGTTAGTTTGATCTGTTTTTGGTTTATATGTATTGAAGAATTTAATTGGTTGATTACCTTGTTGCCCCTCAACAAAACTTTAACTATCAAGTCTAATATTCTCTATGAACCCTGCTAAACTTTAACTATTAAGTTTAAGTATTGTCATTAATACAAGTTGTTTGAAAGAAAAAAAAAAAAAAAA